>BRDA01001479.1:33002-38002 GCA_036984385.1 Crenuchus spilurus | reverse complement strand
CCCAGCTGCCATCTTTTAAAGACATTCTGATTAACCCCAAATAAAGTTCAGCTGATATTTACTCAGTTAACTTACAGCAAAACCCACAAAGAGCTTATAAAGCATCACAGGGAAAGGCATCAGTCAGGAGAAGGGGACAAACATTCCTAAAGCCTTAGATATACCATAGAACACGGTGAACACCGTCATCAAAAACTGGATTAAATGTGCACAACAGTGACCTCGACGAACTACTGTGAGCTGCTCCAGATGCCCTACACTACTGACCACATTCAAGTTTATATGGACTTTACTGGCTGCTGCCTTTATCATCATTCCTGTTTCACTACTGTCACCATATCAGTACCTGAACACTACAACAGCATCACAGGATTATGTGACTTATTAAGAGCTTATAATTAGTGACCAGAGGAGGATGGGTTCCCCATGTGAGTTCGGTTCCTCCCAAGGTTTCTTCCTCCAGCTCTGAGGGAGTCTTGACACCATTTTGCTCACTGGGGATTTGGTGTTTATTACTAACCCTGTAAAGCTGCTTTGTGACATTAGTTATAAAAAGCGCTTTATAAATAAATTTGACTTGACCAAGAACTGGATTTCTCTCCAAAACTGATGAAAAGAAAAAGAAAGCTGGTCCAGGAGGCTGATAGAGATCTACAGCAAACAGTAAAGAAGCTGCAGGAATTTCTGACAAGTACTGGTTGTGTAGGACATGTGACAACAATCTCATATCCTTCATACATCTGGGCTGTGGGGTGGCAAGACAGAAGCATTTTCTTACAAAGAAAAACATCCAAGCTTGGTTATGTTTGGCCAAATGTGGGCAGAACATGTTATGGTCTGATGAGAGGTTGAACATTTTGGCCATAATTCCAAAAGGTATGTTTTGTATTTATTGGACTTATTAGGGCTTGTAGTTATTGTACTTTTATTGTTTGTTTTTTGTTGTACTTGTGTTCTGTGTTGCTGGTCCTGGAGGAACGTTGTTTCGTTTCAATATGTACTGTACTGTAAAAAACTGAAATGACAAAAGCCTCTTGAACTCTTGGTGCAAAGTCAACACTGCACATCCCCAAAAGAACATCAGACCCACAGTGAAGCATGGTGTATTTCTGCAGCTGCAACTGGGGCTTTAGTCAAAGTGGAGGGAATTAGGAACCGTTCCAAATATCAGTCAATTTTGGCACAAGACCTTCAGTTTGAAGTTGGCTTCACCAGAAGATCATCAAAGGCTTGGAGCCAGTGTCCAGACCTGAGTCCAACTGAAAATCTGTGGGCTGACCTGAAGAGGGCTGTACACAGGAGATGCCCTCACAGTCTGACAGATTTAAAGCTTTTGTAAGGAAGAGTGGGCAAAGACTGCCAAGTCAAGATGTGCCACGCTGATAGACTTCTACCCAAAAAGTCTGAATGCTGCCATAAAGTCAAAGTGCACTTCAACACAGTATTAGTTTAAGGTTGTCCATATTTACGCAACAGTTTCTGTAATGGAATTGTACAGATTATGGATCTCGTTAACGAAAGAAAAAGTTCTGAAATGATTCAGCTTGGTCTGATTTTTTAAATCACAAAAACCTGACAATTTAACAGGGGTGTCTAAACTTTTGCATGCCACTGTGTGTGTGTGTATGTATGTATATATATATATATATATATATATATATATATATACACACGCACACACACACACATACATACAGTATATATATAGTAATGATGTATAGTAATAATTATGTTCACCTGTTCGATCCAGTCAGAGCTGACATTAGCAGAAATATAATATAATTTCATCTCTCGTCTCATGATGTTTAGGTCACACCTGAACTGTCTGCAGGTGGCCACAGAGCAATTCTACACAGAAAGATTAAACTGTTTACTTAGCAGAGCCTTTATTAGACAGATCATGTTGTTACTGAAATGCATAATTATTACTCACCACCTCCCGATGGGTTTTCACAGCTGTGAGATAATCAGAGACAGAGGGTGTCTCGTCTTTCACCACAATACAGTTTTCAATCTAAATCACAAAAACACACTTCACACATGTCCACAGTGACTTATCACACATTAGAACTAATCTAATACCTAAAAATGGTCTAAATGTATAGGTTGGACTGACTATTCAGATATATGTTATATAGGTGTTCAGTTTTATATTTGAGGATTTGCTAAAAGTAGTGTAGAAGTGTAATGTCTAAGTATTTCAGTACCACTTTAGACCACCAGAGGGCTGCACTATGATTATTAGGGTAATATTAGTTACATACACAGCTGCAGCTCAAAACATTTGAATATAATCAATATATAATGAGGATATAATTCAAAACGTGAAAGTGATATTACACAGATTAATTACACACAGAGTGTCTATTTTAAGTGTTTATTTTAATGTTGATGATTATGACATCCAGTGAAAGCCCAAAAGTCAGTATCTCAACATTAGAATATTATATAAGACCAATTCACAAAATGATGTCTCATCTTCCTCTTGACTGTAGCTCATAGATGCTCTGTGAGGTTTAGCTCAGGTGAGTTTACTGCCCAGCACAGTGATACTGTGGTTATTACACCAGGTGTTGGTAGTGTTGGCAGTGTGGGCAGTGCCAAGTCCTGCTGGATTAATGAAATCTGCATCTCCATAAAGCTTGTGAGCAGATGGAAGCATGAAGTGCTGTAAAATCTGCTGGTAGGTGTTGACTTTGGACCAACAGCAGCAGCTCAAACCATCACAGACTGCAGAACCTGCACACTGGACTTCAGACAGCTTGGACTGTGTGTCTCTCAGACTCTAGGAGCTGATTTACTAATGAAATGTAAACAGAGGACTTTGTACTGAGTCACAGTCCAGTTCTGGTTCTGCTCAGTCCAGGTAAGACACTTGTGATGGTGTCTCTGGTTCAGGAGTGTTGATAATAGGAGTGTGAGAGACACACAGTGTTTATACTGTTTGATTAGTAATTTTAAATATAATTAGAGATACTAAATTTTCTGATTTTCATGAGTAATAAACAGACTAATCAACATTAAAACAAAAAGTGTCATTTTTTGTCTAATTAATATAAAGCATAACTGTTTCCCTTTTAAATTAAATTATGAACAAAAACTAACCTTTTCACAATATTCTGATTTTTTGACGTGACTGTAATAAATGAATGATACTGATGAGAAGGTCCTCAAATTATCCCTTGAAGGCACATACAGGGGTTAGACAATAAAACCTAAACAGCTGTCATGTTAGTGTGGGAGGTTTCATGGCTAAATTGGACCAGTCTGGTGGCCAATCTTCATTAATGTCACATTGCACCAGTAAGAGCAGAGTGTGAAGGTTCAGTTAGCAGGTAAGAGCACAGTTATATAGTATATTACAATGCACACAACATTATGGTGACATACCAGAGTTCAAAAGAGGACAAATTGTTGCTGCACGTCTTGCTGGCACATCTGTGACCAAGACAGCAAGTCTTTGTGTCTAAATATTATTGAGCCACTTTGGGGTGTTTTGGAGGAGCGAGTCAGGAAACGGTTTCCTCCACCAGCATCATGTGAAGAATGGCTTAAAATCCCTCTGACCACTGTGCAGGACTTGTATATGTCATTCCCAAGACGAACTGACGCTGTACTGGCTGCAAAAGGAGGCCCAACACCTACTAATCAATTATTGTGTCTAAAACCAGCTGTTTCACTGTTATTGTCCAACCCCTGTATATGTTCCAGATATGGTCTTTGAGATCTGTCATATGGCAGCACGCAGTTCTAGAGGTTTTACAGAAATGTCATCCTCTAGTAAAGCCCAAATACATTCCCTCATATTTGTATAGTCCATTTATACCATTAAATTCACCATCAAGCATGTATTTTTTATTTATATTCATGCTTACGTGGTAAAACAAACCCTGAATGAAGATCTGATTGTCTTATGTACTTTCCAAAATGTTCAGAATGCTCATGTGAGAGTGTTCACACAGCTACCTTACCTGCAGTTTACTGGCCCAGATATCTTTATCTCCTAGTTTTATTGGTACCCTGATGTGTACAGTGAGGTTTACATCCCTTAGGTCATTCTCCACCTGAGAGAGAGTTAAAATATCAGAACATTGCAGAATATCAGTCTGCTGATAAATGAAAGCGGCTCTGTAATGTAGCTGAAGTTATACAGTCCTTATACCTTGAATATCTGAGTGACTGGCTTCTGAAGGTTCTTCTTTCCTGCAGTGAAGTTAATGTGGATGCTGGAACTCTCGTGTCTTAAAGAAAATGATAAATGACTGTAAGTGCAGAAAAGAGCCCATTAAAAATGAGAAAGGGAGAACTGACCTTATTAATGCAACGTAGATGGCATATTTCACACCAATGTCTTTACTTTTGGACAGTTCGCTGGTACGTTCGTGTTGTTCGTTGCCGCTGTAAGGTTTAGGACAGATGGGTCAGTACTGGGTGCTCAGAAAGACAAAAGAGTCACAATGTTTTTATGAGATGCCATAGAAGAACTACTATAAAACAAAGAGGTTCACCCAGAAATCACATCAGTCAGACCTGTTTGTGGCCCAAATTTGGCTTCTTTAAAACTGGAGCTATGGCCCCAACACCGCTAACAAAGACTAGAACTCAAGTCACCTAAATACTGTAAAATTACTAAATTACCAAAATCATTCAAAGCTCATCCAGATGTTAATGAAGGTGTGACAGACTAGTGGATGTGCTTTAGGACACAGTATGGCTTTAAACAGAAATCTGTGCTGATGAGGAATCTGATTATGTCTTCTATCAGCTGTGCTGCTGTCTGAAAAGTGTATGTCACAGTAAGTCTGACTGTGTCCTAATCAGTGTTGGGAACGTTACTTTAAAAAAGTAATTAGTTATAGTTACTCACTACTTGTTCAAAAAAGTAACTTAGTTAGTAACTGAATAACTCTATAATAAAAGTAACTCGTTACCAGGGAAAGTAACTATTTGCATTACAGTTAAAAAAAGTTATTTGTCAAAGAATAAGGATTTTTTGAAAA
>BRDA01001479.1:16526-32902 GCA_036984385.1 Crenuchus spilurus | reverse complement strand
ATTAATTATTTTATCCCGTTACTGACAAAATGACGTCGTTACGTAACGCCGTTATTTTTAACGCCGTTATTCGCAACACTGGTCCTAAACCACACCCACTAGTCTGTCACACCTTCACTAACACTTGGATGAGCTTTAGTGACATATTTAAATAGAAATGACATCTCAGTGACTATCGAGTTCTGCTCTCTACTCTGCACAGGTCACGTTATAGAAAATGTTTAGATTCTGTTTACTTTCCCTTCCTGTGCTAAAGCAGTATAGACACAGACTTTGTATTGTAGCAGCACAAGACTGTCTCTGAAGTGAGTATAATAAATAATTATTATCCATGAATCTGTTAAGCTCTTATTTTGTTACCCAGAGATGCTGAACCTGCCCGTGTAAGATCAGATCTTACCTGTCAGCAGTTGCATTGAAAGTCACCTTCCTGTCAAAGTTACTTTCTTTGTCTATGCTGTATGTAATCTCAAAAACAACCTAGAACAGGAGAACAGAAACGAGAAGATTAGGATTACCACATCCAATAAGAGAAGACAAGTCCTGCTTTTTTCATTTGTCAGCTGGTTTTCTTTAAATGACCTGAGCACATACTGATTATCATGAATAAAATCCAAGCTTGGACTCACCGACGAACCGTCCCTGAAGATGGGTTTACTGATGGAGCAAGTGGTTTCTCCAAGATTAACCTTTTCATCGCTGTCCACAGATACACACTCCACTCTGCCCTGCTCAGACAACAACACACTGAACATCTGATTCTCATCGACAATTTAATCTCCAAAAATCATCATATTCTGAAAAAAGTTCATCTGCGTGCATCTTTTAATTCAAAACAGTGAACTGACATTTAATATTCATTTAATATTCATTTAATATTCATTTAATATTCATAACAAAGTGATATTTCAAGCCTTTTTTTTAGTGTTTATAATGTCTAATTTCTAATCATTTCAGATTCTGCATTTCTGATTTTTACGAGTTCTAAGTCATGCTGATGCAGGGCTGGTGCTCCGCCCACGCTGACCTCGCACTGCGCATGGGGCCACCAAAAAAAGTTGCCGCCGTCATCCCGATCTTACCTGTTTACTGGTGAATCTCCTGAAGGAAAGTCCAAAGGGGTACTTGAGCTTTACATCACTGTTGTAGGAGTTTTCTCCCCTGTTTTCCACAGACACTGTCACAGTCATATCCTGCATTATTCCAACTTTTATATCCGAGTGTCTGGGGAAAAGTGACTCATTTAAGTTAACAAAAGTATGTTTTTTTTATGTAATTCTGCTTTATCTCCTCAAAGATACAACTTACATTATCTCCTAAAACATCAAGCACATTATTACCATTATCTCCTCAAAGATCTTCATTATTATTATCTTCAGATGATCATCTCTTCAAATATCTTCTATAATATCAGACCTGAAATCTGCTCACGCTTAGTACCACCTTACCAGAACAGTGTGGCTGATATATCCCTAACCATCATTTTAACTCATGACTAGAGTTGCTGAGTTATTGTGCTCATAAACACATCACATGTTAAAAGAAAAGCCTTGTATTTTACAGTTAATGAACTTACCCAGAGAAGTTAAAATCCACTTTCAGGTTGTCGATGCAGATGTTATCAGGCCCGCAGTTTATTTCAAAATCCAGCTGTGAAGGTTAACATGGTTCATACTGTAAGTTTCATGCTAATTCTTTATTTGTTTTCATTTAGAGACTGATAAACTAATATTTTCTTAGTTCTAACAATAATTCTCAAAAATGTATTGTAATTAATTGTAAAACACTGAAGGACATTAGAACAAATTCACATGTACAATATAAAAGTAATGTTTTGTAATTGTTTATCACAGAAATGTACTGTTATCAGTTATTGATAGTCTGGCTATCAATAGAGGAGATCACAGTTTTAATTCTTGACATTCATGGGTTTGGAAAATTCCATCAGCAGTTCAACTTAAATTTAATTAAGTATTAAATATCAATTAGCTGAAGCAGCAAATGGACAGTAACTGTACAAAGACACAATAGTAGATCCTTTTAGAGAGCCTTCAGGAACCCTTTCCAGGTTCCTGTAGATGCTTCTAGATTAGTTATGCTCTCTCCAGTCTCTTCTTTATGTGAGAATGTTTTCTGAGGTTCCTGAAACATATTTTAAGTTCATTGAGGACCCCACTGTATATTCACTGCACCTCTGCAGCTTCTACAATGAGAATTATGGAAATGGTGGATGATGCTCATATAAGTAGCTTTACAAACCAACACTTTTGTGCTCTACTGTATGTAGAATGAATGAAAACTGAGGCAAACTGAGAATTAATCACAAAAAGCACAAACATGTTTTTTCACTGAACAATGCTGATGATAGTGTTGTTATGAAAGGCTTACTGTAAACCTTCAGCTCTTACATTGTGATCTGAGGTGGTTCTTGTACTGGGAAGAAGTATTGGCTTCAAGCCTCCCATGTTGTTAATAGGGACACCCTCAAAATTAAACGTCAGCTCATTGGACAGTGGATTTAGAGCATCCTCAGGGCAGGGCTGCATAAGAGGAGAAAGCAAAAAAAGATTTGTGTACTGAGACAGATGTTGACCTTCAAAACTCAATCAATAACTGAAATGCCTAAAATATCTAATGTGTCAATAATAAGTCAACCATTTATAAAGCTAAGATTTAAGGATGTGCTCTCACCACGCTCAGCTGCTTTATACCATGTTTTACCCCCCCCCTCTCCCCCTGCTGGCCTGAGCTCACATTACACTTAATGTTCTGGTCCTGAACATGCTTCTCTCATCACAGCGTGACTCTGTGTTAAAGAACGTTTGTGTGGAGTACACATGATACCACTCAAAAGTTTGGGGTCCCCATTTACACTGAACACTTTCAATAAACAGTTATATATATATAATAAAATGTTCAGAATGTAATTAAACAAGGTTAACAGTCACATGTTTTATATTCATTACATATAAAGGGATGATTTTCAAGCCTTGTTTTGTTTCAGTGTTGATCAGTATGACCTGTAGCTCATGAGTTGTCCAATCAAGTGCAGTAATATGATGGTGAGTAGTAGTGCTGGCATGCTGGCACTTTGGGCAGTTTTTGGGCATCTCCATAAAGCTTGCCAGCGGATGGAATCATGAAGTGCTCTAAAATCTCCTGGTTGGTGCTGTGCTGATTTTGGACTAAACACAGTGGACCAACACCAGCAGATGACATAACACCTCAAAGCATCACAAACTGTAGAAGCCGTACTGGACTTTGGACACCAGAGATTCTGTCTCCACTCTTCCTCCAGACTCTAGTGCTGATTCCCAAATTAAATGTAAAACTCACTTTCATCTGAAAAAAGGACTTTGGACCAGTTCTGGTTCTGCTTAGTCCAGGTAAGACACTTCTGATGCTGTCTCTGGTTCAGGGGTGTTGATATTAGACTGAAGTGACTCAAATCTGATCTTTTGTCTTAATGTGGCTCAGATCTGATGTTTTCAGGCTGTGTTGACGTCAAATCCCATCTTTTCTAATCAGATTTGAGTCACTTTCATATGTGGTTCTAGATCAGATATCAGATCTGTGGACTGATGTGAGGCAGCGTTGGCTTCTCTCGTTTACTCACGTCGCTGTAAAAACAGCAAAAGCAGCCAGCTGGCATTTATTCATCTTCTTCACCTGATCATATACAGTCCAGCACCTGTTTACTGTCCTCCTGAGCTAAACACCATCACACATCAGCTACTAACACGTCTGTTTACCAGTTTTACTAACATCAGTCTCACTAATACAGGGTTGCCAGATCTCAAATCTAAAGTGACACATTTCAATGTGCTTTAAAAGGGAATTCTTCTTCAGTCTTTCTTTCTCAATCAATTTTTCTCTTTTATTTTTAGTGCAGAAACCTGCAAACCACCAACTCTAAAATTTTACCGGCGACTGTTCTTTTGCAAACCTGGCAACCCTGCACAAATGTGACGCTTTTAGTTGTTGGTGATGAAGACGACGTGTATACATGTATCAGTGTGCACATGTGAGCCGTTTCAGGGACAGATTGGTTCACACTACAGATACATACAGCTCACTTACATTTGTGAATGTGAACATCAACATAGTCAAATCTGATCTGAGCAATGGGAACATAGACATAATGACATTTTAATCGTTTGAGACTATGGATTTCAAATTTTCATGAGCAATAAGCCATACTAATAAGATGAAAAATAAAAATAAGGTTTGAAATATTTAATTTTATATGCAATGTATTTAAATTCTAAGAATAATAATATCACGTTTTAAGGACAAAAATCCCTGAAGGGTCTTAAGATATTTTAATTATTGGTAATAATTTTCTCAGAAAGAATTTGTTTCTTCATTTTAGAACTGATTTCCTTGTTAACTGAGGATGTTCTCTGTGTTTAAAGGTCTGTTATGAAACACTAAACATCCGACTTACCTCTATGGAGAATGTATGGTCTGTGCACTTCTCCTGTAGCCCAATACTCATTTTGTCAGAAATTACACGATTTTTAGGTGAAAACGATGCCCGGGAGTTCTGACGTTTGGCATCCAGTTTTAAGGTGTAGTTAATATTAGCAGCTAAGCCTAAAGACAGAGGAGAGGAAGTGTTTGAAACAGGCATGTTTATCTGAGCTGCTGACCAAAAAGATCACTTTTACTTATTTAATACATTTTAAATGTACTGTACATCATACAATATTAAATTATATACTAAATATATACAGTATTAAATTATATACTAATTATATACAGTATTACATTATATACTAAGTATATACAGTATTAAATTATATACTAAATATATAATAAACAATATTAAATTATATACTACATATATTATATACAGTATTAAATTATATACAGTATTAAATTATATACTAAATATATTATAAACAATATTAAATTATATACTACATATATTATATACAGGATTAAATCATATACTAAATATATTACAGTATTAAATTATATACTAATTATATACAATATTAAATTATATACTAAATGTATTACATACAGTATTAAATTATATACTAAATATATACAGTATTAAATTATATACTAAATATATTATATACAGTATTAAATTATATACTAAATATATTATAAACAATATTAAATTATATACTAAATATATACAGTATTAAATTATAAACTACATATATTATATACAGGATTAAATCATATACGGTACTAAATATATACAATATTAAATTATATACTAAATATATACAGTATTAAATTATATACTACATATATTATATATAGGATTAAATTATATACTAAATATATTACAGTATTAAATTATATACTAATTATATACAATATTAAATTATATACTAAATATATACAGTATTAAATTACATACTAAATATATTATATACAGTATTAAATTATATACTATATATACAATATTAAATTATATACTAAATATATTATATACAGTATTAAATTATATATTAAATATATTACAGTATTAAATTATATACTAATTATATACAATATTAAATTATATACTAAATATATTATATACAGTATTATATTATTAGATAATTTATAATTTATAAGAGTTCTTAGAAACTATGTACTATATTACACTTGCTGACCTCTTCATTAGGTACACACACCTTGTATCTCACCTCACTGTGTACTAGGGGGAGTTTGAAACTCTGCACCACCACATAGCAGGAGAATCACTGTCAGCACTGCAGTGACACTGATGTGGTGGTGGTGTGTTAGTGTGTGTTGCACTCAGTGAAGCTAATAAAATTGACAGTGAGTGTAGATACAGGATATGTGTACCTAATGAATTAGCCAGTGAGTGTGTACTTACAATATTTTTGGCAATATAGCAATTTATAAATGAACACAGACCATTTATCTGAGAGTTCTCGCTCTTCATAGTGAAGCATAAGTGCAGAGTGGTCACCAAAGGATTTGCACAGTGAGTGTTTTTGGTGGGGATTTTTGATGGCTTATAAGTTACTTTGGTGTCCAAGGATACAATGGGTCTGGACCTGAGTGTTCAAAAAACACAACATAAAGATGCACATGAATATACAAATACAGCAGGCTGCACGCAAGACCAGATCTGCTTTAGTGTTTTAGAACCAAATGGCCCTCTGGACCTGAGTCAGTCCACATTTATTCCACTGACCCTCCAGTTGGACCAGCAAATTCCTCTGTATGTGCTGCTCATGAGTTTAAAACTCATGGCTAAACTAACCTGAATGATTGATATATGCAGAGATATGACTGTCTCTCAAAAATAAAGAATAAAATAAATAAATAAATAAATAAGTGGATGTACAAGTACCACTCAGGCCTGTAACAGGTGTTGAGTTATTTAAGACGACTGAAAACTATTTGGCACAGTTCTTCTTCACAATCTCTTACAGATGAACTGAATCACTGTTCTATTTATTTTGACTTCTGGTGTTGGCCAGAGGAGGTTTCTACCTCTTCCTCTCAGGGAGTTTTATTGCCACCGTTGCCCCTAGTTTGCTCATTGCACCAGGGTCTGCACCTGGATTCTTTTCTGTAAATCTCACACAGCAGAATGTCTCAGTTTAGTCAGCTAACGTAAGCCCAAAGTCAAACCTGTCCAATGGGAAACAGCAGCCAGACATTCCCATCACAGAATCTTCAGTGTTGGGTTTAAGGTTCGTAGAAAGTGCTATACAAATCAGTCTGAATTAAATTTTGGGTTACACTTATATAACCCATTCTATACTTAACCCTAAGTCTGCTCCTAATTAATGCTAACCCTAACTGTAATCCTAAACCTAACGCTAACCTTACTACAGTTTAGTATCAACTGAGTTTCAACAATTACTTTATAAATAATGTGAACAAATAATGTGAACAATGTGATTGTGCCGTCTGTACCAATCGGTAGTGGTATGTTAGGCTAAAAAACATCCACTAGAGGTCAGAAATGTACCATTTTCTTGACTGAATGTAAACCAGCAGCTTCATAGCCATCATATGGACTAAACTGGATCAGATGCTGATACACCATTAGTGCTGTTGTACCACCACAGATGAGTGAGGAGTTTAAAAAGTGAACAAAGTTAGCATCTTATTGTACAGTTTTTGTTGTTTATGTTCTGATTTTACCATAAAGTGCATCTTTTGTTATTGTTTTTATGATTGTTTGACCAAACCTGAAGAGTGTGACTTGTCCTTTGGATCCAACAGCAATGTCTGGCAGATAATCGTCACTGTGGTCCACAGAAGACTCACTCAGAGACAAGCCGAAGAAGCGCAGACCTGACTGTACAGATAATCCTCTGATTCTCTGTTAATACAAAAATCTACAATTATAAAATTGTGTGCAATCAGATATTTGTCTATGGCAAGCAGCATGATCAGGATTCAAACTCACGATCCTCAGAACATAGTGGCAGCAACTTAGTCCAATGAGCCACTCAGAGGCCATGAAGAGTTTTAAGGCCACCAACATCTTGCAGTTACATTTACAGCATTTGGCAGAAAGTCTTATACAGAGACACATACAAGAGTGCTTTGTTTGCATTAAGAGAATCATCTCAGCTAGGTTAGACAGGTTAGAGTCAAGACCACTCTTGCTAGCCCAATGCCGACAATGCCCCATGAATTTTGGGAGCAGGCCTTCTAAAGGAGCACTGAAGGGAGGGGTGCCTAAGTTCTGAGTTCAAATATAAACAGACTTTGTCCAGAAATGCTGAATGTGTCTTTAAAGGGGAAAGCATAGGAATCTGTAGTTCACACATGAACTGTAACTGAAAGATGGATGTGACGGATGGTCACAAAAGGGTTAAGGCTCAAGTCTGTGTGTTTCTCACTCACCTGTGAGTAAATAGGGTTGATGTCTGCTGTTCTTCCATTAAAGATGTAGATGCTGCCGTGTCCATCATCCTCTAGAGGGGCTCCGACCACTACATCTTGTTTATTATCCCCATCTAGATCTGCTGGGCTGGCCAGTGAGGCACCAAATCTACCTTTCTGTCCTGCCATTCCTTTCAGTGATACAGATAATAACTCTACCTTTAAATATAATAAAAAACACTGAATTAATCTAACGACATTTACTACTCCTCCTGAACTTACATTTGTCATCCTAGCAACATCCTGGCTATTTAGGTGACTATTGAATTCTAGTGTTTCTGTTGTAAACTAAAGAAACAAAATTTAGACTTAAACATGTCCTGGTTGATCAAATACATCTGGAATACATGCACAAATGTGTACATATGATTTCTGAGGGAACCATTTCTGTATAAAATGACTGCTGTTAGTAACTGACTGAGAACATTATGAGGAAAACTGGGAATCTTTACCCAGGGTGGACGGTTTGAAAAGGAGTAGACAAACACTATTCCTTCCTGATTCTCCTGTGAATACAGAGGAGCCGACACCAGTATCAGGTCTGTTCTTCTGTCAGAGTTCAAGTCCACCGCACACACTTCAGCTCCAAAATAGGCACCAACCTGAGGCTGAAAGAGAAGACAAAGATTCAGACTTCTGAGAAAATGTCATCTTTATTAAGACCCAGCCTCTTTTTTAACACAAAGATTAGTAGAAGTACTGCTAACAGGTCCTTTGTAGATTACTTTCAGTAGCATCTCAACACTAAATCAGTGAAGCATATGAATACAGTCTTACTGTTGGTAAATTCAGGCACTTGCAGGAGAATAATTGGGGTATAAATACCTGCGGGATGTGACAGGATTCATAGATGAGATGGGATAATGCAGTGACATCTCATTCAAAGTACGGAAAATGGGTCACAAAGCAGATGCAAGGGCGTAACTTTGGGTCCAGCATTTGGGGGGTTGAGCTGTCTGCCTATTTATTTATTTATTAAATCATGTACTTTTCTAAAAGGATTCAGGAGATTTTGGGTTAACCGTATTAGAAATACATTGTAATGCTTTTACTATGTATTTATTTAACTTTCTTTGTATTTACTCTGCACCTTAAACAATTAAGAAATGCGGAGCTAGCTAATGGAGCTAGCTAAAATACCTGAACGGGTATTCATAGTGTGTCTGATACACAGCGGCATAGTTATTCAGTCATCAGCTAACAATACATTTACATTTACCTCATTTTGATTTTTCCGCTTTTTACAAGGGGGTGTTGTCGACCAACAATGAAAAAATGTTTTTTGTCCACTTTTTGGTGCTCTTTTCGTTTTTTCTTACGACACCCACTCCCCCAGCAGCTGCTTGCACAAGCAAGCAAACGGGCAGGGTTGCCAGGTCCAGCAAAAAATATCCAGTCCAAAGTCAGTCTAAAACCCGCCCTTCAGAAGCTTAAACTAGCCCAAAATATGTCTGTCACATGTTTGAAGCAAATGGCAAAACAACTATGAGTGTACGACTTAGTATTTTGTTTATAAGGGATTTTTTTTTTTATTACGCTTGAATTTTTACCCGTGCCTGGATTTTCAAACAAGTCCAATTTGGTGTGAAAACCACGAACCTGGCAACCCTGCAAACGACGAGAAGCTGCTGCTTGGTGGAGGTTGAACCAAATTTTTGTGGGGAAAGGGGGGTTACGTTACCAAATGATTAAACATGCTAGTATTTTACCCAAAATTCATGATGAATAAAGAAAATTAACAAGTTATTCATGAAAGATGTTTTTGTAAATTGATTGGATCGGATTATTGGGGGGGGTCATACCCCCCATCCCCCGCAAATTACGCGCATGAGCAGATGTAAATGATTGCCAGAAAGCAGTGAAAAAACTTTATTTGGCTACAGTGTGAAGGAAGTAACTGAATTTGCAGGCGTATGAAAGCGTGCAGTCATATGGGTCTACCAGCAAATTCAGCTACTTCCTTCACTCTATGTTGAGATGTTACTGATGTTTTCTACAAAGGACCACTCAGAACAAAATGTTAAGTGCACTTTTTAAGAACTGACTGATCAGTAGAGTTTTTTCTTTTCTAAGTCAAGTTTTTGCTGTCATCATGTACATAAACAAAAAATAAATAATAAAATAAACAGACCTCTGGAGAATCAACTTCCCTCTTTTCATTTGTCCGCAATGATGAAATGACCACTCTTCCCTTATGGTCATGCCGTGGAGCTCCCAGAACCACGTAATTAGTAAACCTCACATTTGCTACTGTCATGGAGTAACCTGTGAACACAGCACTGACAATCAGTACTCCTTATTATAAAAGAAACATGCCTCAGATTTGGAGGTGATGATCTTGATCCCAGCTGATGCACACTGCAAAGTTTTCAAGAGCGCTTTGATATCCTGTCCATGAAGACCACAAACAGGAGTGGAGACAAGATGCTGCATCCTTGATGGAGCCCGATACCCGAGTACTGAATCACTGGCCATAGCACACCACCCCTGAGTTAACCACACCACCCCTACCCTGTCCAACAATATCCCCAAGAGAGCTCAACACTTCTCCATACTTGTAATAAACAACCTGTGCAAGGTCCTGTCTCCCCTTCCTGAGTCGCTATGTATGTATGTTGAGAATATAACTCCAGGTTACAAAGCGCTTAGGTTCTCTTTAGTGCTTAAGCCCCTCACCACATTAAATTATTGACCCTTGAAGGGGTCAAATAAAATCCAAAAACTGTCCATTCCAAGGTTGTCAGTGGATGTACAGCTCTGTACATATGTAGTTTCCTCTCTCATTCCACAGTATGAATAACCAAATCGATCATATTTATGAGCTCTCAGAAGTGTAAATGAAACTGCACTTTTATTTTATTTTAAAATCTACACCATTCAGACACATTAAATCAGATTAATAACACTGATTATTGTAACAGTAGTGCATGTGGACATCTGAGATACCGTACATTAGATGGTAAGAGACCAGTTAATTCTTGTAAATGAGGGATGCTGAAGGAAATTGTCAGGTTCTGCGCTTGTCATTCCACAATCAGCACAAACAGAAGCACCACAGGATGCACCCATCAGCCACCAGAGGTCATGCTCTCCAGAATTCTAGGGTTCTTACATCATTCATCAGTCACCTGTAGCTAATCTACTCATCAGGAGACCTATAAATATGATAGGGACTCTGCTCTCACTCTCCAGATCACCTAAAGGACATGTTTGGAACCTGCTGGCTTGTACCGTCTTACTTACAGAAGTACCTTTTCTTTGTGTTTTCAGCCTTTACTTGGCTAACTTTGATTTATGTATGGTTTAAAATAAAGAAGGCATGGATCCCACTCATGTGCCAGCCTCCAGCATGTCACAGAAATACATAAGTGCATAAAAGTTCATGAACAAAGGTCTATGTTTAATGAAAAAATACTCAGGGTTCATTAATAAATATTCAGGGGTAGAAAAGTGAGGCCAAATGTCTCTGATGCCCTCTAGTGGCTGGTTGCGATACAATTTTAAACTCCACCCACAACTGTTTTATTTAATGTAAGCAACAGCAAGCTTTGATTTTTTTTTGTCAGCTATGTTAAATTCACAAACTGTACCCACACTAATTAACCCTCAGTAAGTTTCTTTAAGACACATGCATTTTACAGAAATTAATTAGGGATATTTAAAGGGGTGTGGTGAGTTAATTGACAGCGTGGTTGCGTTGATTGATGGCTCATTCTGACAGTCCTGGACTCTCACAGCAGCTAACAAACACAGCTCAGCTTATTTTACATTCTGTGACTTAGTAAGATTAATCACTTTGGTGTGTTTGAAGAGAAGTGATGTCTTGTTGAACAGGAAGTTGTACTAACAAACACTCAGGGGGGACGTTATTGGCAGTAGTTCTCAGTAAGTGGCTCATTTTAATATCTGACTAATGTATTCACATTCAGCCATTTTTTTTGCTTCAAACCGTCACATTGGGAGTAAACGCAAGCATACTGTCCAGTTCTAGTAGTTTATGGTCAAAGCAGAGAACAGTTTGTTAATTCTTACCTAAATAACTGTCATGCTGATTGCCGGTCTGAAATGTGTCAGTTTTACTACTTGAGTACACCTGGTATCCTCCTTTCCACTGATAAGCCCCAACTGCACTCAGCACCACATTTCCCTAAACACACAAAAACATCAGGGTTCACATATTCATAACATACAAGCTACATCAGAATCTGCATATTCATAATCATTATTAAAAATACAGGATTCCCCCCAGTTAGATGTGTACTGTTAAATATCAGTGTAACTTAGCACTTCATTTGTATTTAATCTGTAGAGAGTGGAACATTTCTTTATTTTACTGTCATGAACATAACCAATCAGAGTCTTATTTTTCTATGAGTCAATAGTGCTACAGCAAAAACAGTCCTGGTGAACCAAACAAAATGACTGCAAGAACTGGGAAATGCTATAAAGGTGTTTATAATGGTGGAGACAAAATCAGCCATTTCATAAAGTTGTGGAGACTAAATCAGTCTCTGGCATTTCATTTCCCCCAAAACCACAGAGTGAAATTAAATCTGGACACTCCTGGTCAGAATGCACATTTACTTGACTGGAAAATAGTCAGATGGAAGTTTACCTCCACAGCAAATACATAAATATTTTTAACACATTTTAGTTTCCATTTACTTTCTGAATTTAACACATTTAATGAAATTAAAACATAGAATATTATTATATAAGGGTAAGTGTTCGTTAAAACATAAAAGTTTGTTCTTTGTAGAAGATGGTTCACTTATTTTTACTTAGAACATTAATAAACACATGGACTTCAACCAGGGACAATAACTTCTGCTTAAAAATAAATGTAAAATTGTAAAATTAAAAATATAAGTAAAATCCATTCTTTAGTACATTTGGAAGAAGTGCTGCATTGAACCCGTCCTGTGCAAACTCCAGTCTAGTGGAATCTCCTGAAATCTGGGTTCCTATAAAGACAAAAGTGATGGCAGTTAGAGATTAAGTCACCTTACACAGCAGTGAAAGTAAAAATGTCAAAGTTAGAATTTACTTTATTTTAGATTTTCAATGAGTACAAGAAGGTCAAAGTCAGGGTCACAAACTGCAGTCCTGCTGGGCAGAAGCTCACCAAACTGCTGGATTCTGGGACAGGTCTGAGCTCTATGTAATATTCATTATAGTAATACAAATGTAATGTGCATACCTTCTATTGCTATTATATTCTGCTCCAGAGTTTTAAGGATTTGATCCAGAACACCAAAGCTATTCACTTTAAATTTATAGCGGTTATCTGGATCAGATGCAATGATGTTCAACTCATTCTCTGCAGACGGATTGTTAAAGGCCCTTCCAACCTAGCACAGAGCATACAGAGAGATTACAAAAGTGAGGTGATTTACATTTAAAGCATTTAGGAAACACTGTTATCCAGAGTGACTTACAAAAGTGCTTCACTCTTTACTCAGAAAAAAATCTAGGTTGTATTAGCCAGAATCAGAAGGTACCTCAAGCTTAGATGATGCCAAATACAAAAGTCAGTATGGACTGCGAGACACACAATGCTCAATATGCACTGCCTATTAAACAAATATACACGCTGCTACAGAATAGTCCATCAACCAGACAACAGTGTCCTGTTGAACTGGAGGATGACCACCACAAACTACAGCAACATCGTCAGGACTAGAGGACCAGCACACACTGTGCTGAGCTGCAGTCTCTGACTTTACAACTGCAAGGTGGAACAACACGGTAGTAGGGCTGCCACAAATGATTATTCCTATAGTCGACTAATCAGCAATTATTTTTTTAAAGATTAGTCGACTAATCGGATCATATGTTAATTGAATATAAAATATACCGCTTATCGCACTAGAATGCAGCTGTTATTATATAACTGTCATTAGATTTCAGCTATATGCTAACTAAAAATAAAAACAATTAAGATCATAGTTCATTAAGCCTTTAATGAAATATGCAGCTTGTTGCAACAAACAATTATTTAACTGTTTAGCATAAAGTGTAAACATAGCACTGAAACATAACGTTAGAAACGTTAGCATTAGCATTCCTATTCAAACACATGACTGTTATAACGTTACAGAAAACACATGAATGTGTTCTAAGGTTAATGAATCAAATCATCATCACTAATGTTCACTTTTACAGCTATAAATATGAGTAAGCAGCAAGTTAACTCTCTGTTTACACTCTGTTTAGCAGCTAACTAGCAATTTAGCTTAGCGAGATAACGGTCCCTCTTCATCATTGTCACAAACAGGCACAACAGGCTTCCTTGTCAGGTGCTCGTGCATCGCAGTTGTGCTGCCGTGGAAGCCACGTTCTGCACACGTTTGTCTTTCATTTTCTTAAAATGATCCCACTCTTTTGAGCTCCGTTGTCGGGTAGCCATGATAGCAGAGGCTGTCTGTATAACGTCCTGTGACGTCATCCACGGCCTACCCCGGTTACCACTACTGCGCATGTGCGTCAAGGACAGAAAGGCTGGCGCAGCAGTGGAAGGTGAGAAAAACGCAGCAGTTTGGAGAGAAAAAGAAAGTAAAAAAAAAAAAAAACGACGCATCGACTATTAAATTAGTCGTCGTCGACTATTTTAATAGTCGACATAACCGTGACTAGTCGACTAATCACTGCAGCCCTGCACGGTAGGTGTGTCTAAAGTGGACAGTGAGTGGACACAGTGTTTATAATCTCCAACAGCTCTGGTGTGTCTGATCCACTCAACACTCACTAACACCACCATCACGTCAGTGTCACTGAGAATGATTCACAACCTGCTGGGGGTCCTGTGAAGATCCTAACTACTGAAGAACAGGCTGAACCAATAACACAGAGGAACAGATGGACTACAGTCTGTAATTGTAGAACTACAAAGTTCACCTGAATGCTCAGTGGAGCTAAAATGAAGAGTGTAGATACAAGCAAGTGTTTTTAATTAAGTGGCTGATTGGTGTATATTAATGTAGGGAAGTGTCTTACCCCAATAGCATAGCGAGTGATATTATTATTTTCTGCATTGTTAGCAGCCCATTGCAGATTTCCTGCAGTTGATTCACCATCAGTGATAACGACCATAACTCGCTTAGCATATTGTCTGCCTTTTCTTCTGAATAAATCCCTGTGTGAAGTCAAAAGAAACTCATGTAAGGCCCAGTTCAGCAGTACAGTAGTCATTAATGGTGCATGACTAAAACTGCTAAAACATATGTATTTGGTAGATTTTAGTTTTATGACAAATATTTTCACTCATGTTGTAGCATAAATATGTGCTAAAAAGACAGATGCATCTTACTTTTGATGTAGCACCGGATGTTTTATATGATTTAAATATGCATAATTTTCATTAACTACTGGGGCTACATGAGCTACCGATGTGTGTGTAAATGCAGTGTGATGATTGTAAAGCGTCCTTGGGTATCTAGAAAGGCACTATATAAGTGTAACGTTCATTCATTCATACTGGTAGATTACTAGCAGTAGTGTGTAAAAACTCAATGTACTCAATGTTAAACTGTAAACATGTTATTTTATTACAAATCATAAAACCCATTTTCTGATCATTGTAGCGATCACTTGGTTATTTTACTAAAAAAATCTAGATTTTATATTTATTACATGCAGATTCAGAGGAAGAGTCCTAAACTACACAGTAGTTGAAGAGAAGTAAAGCTGAAAATGAAGAATGAAATGCAGATTATGGTTTGCGGTCACATAACATGTCATTCTTACACAAGTGTGTTGATCCCATCTGCAGTGTACGTGTACCCTCGACTCTGTTCAATTGCTTCGATCTCACTCTCATCTAAATGTGATGTGAAGTCTACATGTATTACACAGTAGTCTGAATACTGCGCAACAGCATACTGAAAAGTAAAAAACAGATAGTCAGATATGTGAAGTCTATATAACCTTTACATTCTTTCAATACAGAGTAAATCCTCACTCGTTCACCGCAGATGTAACCTGTACATGCAGTACATCTCATACAACCATGACAGGAATGAATCTCCACTTTTTAAAATTTTATGAGGTTGAAATTTAATATGGCAACTTGAACAATGACTTTATTTTTGGATTTAGAGTTTAGTTTTGATCAGCCACAACAACTAATATGGTTAATACGGTTGGTCCTCCTCGTGCAAAAAAACAGCTCCACACCACCCAGTCATGTAGGCAGGGGGCAGTCATGGCCTAGTAAGGATCTGGTCTTGTGACCAGAAGGTCGCTGGTTCAATCCCCAGACAGGACATGACTGAAGTGCCCTTGAGCAAGGCACCTAACCCATGCGCGTAATTTGCGGGGGGGATAGGGGGGTTATGACCCCCTCAAAAATCTGATCCAATCACTATAACCCCCCCCCCCCAATAAAGTCACATAATTTCGATTTACAAAAACATCTTTCATGAATAACTTGTTAATTTTATTTATTCATGATCAATTTTGGGTAAAATACTAGCATGTTTAATCATTTGGTAATG
>BRDA01001479.1:0-10025 GCA_036984385.1 Crenuchus spilurus | reverse complement strand
TATTATTATTATTATGTTATTATTGTTTTTATTATTATTATTATTATTATTATTATTATTATTATTGTTATTATTGTTTTTATTATTATTATTATTATTATTATTATTATTATTGTTATTATTGTTTTTATTATTATTATTGTTATTATTATTATTATTATTATTATTATTATTGTTTTTATTATTATTGTTATTATTGTTATTATTATTATTATTATTATTACTGCAGTCCAGCTGTTTCTCTCTATACTCCTTTCATACTGTTCGTCATTGGTCAGGACACACACAAAGCAGGAATTATTTGGGTGGTGGATCATTCTTTGCACTGATGTGGTGGTGGTGTGTTAGTGTGTGTTGTGAATGTGCTCATGAAACTGCTGCAGTGAAACTAGTGCACCATTCAAAACTATCCAGCCAAAAGTGTCTTGTAAGTAAAATCTCCAGCAGCTCACACACTAACACGCCACCACCACATCACTGAGAATGTTCTACCACATGAAAAGTACTGGCTCTGTGGTGGTCCTCACCATTGAAGAACTGGATGAAAATATACAGAGAAACCGATGTACTACAGCCTGTAATTGTATGTGTACACGATATTTTTGTTTTTGGCTCTTATAAACGGGTCTCTGAGTGTTCACGGCTCTGATAGAGACTGAAACTGTGCTCAGAGCTCACTGGATGGGAAAGTTTACCCCGCTGGAGGTCTCTGCAGCACGCTATGCACTTCATCACCTCAGCTTCAGCTGTTTCATCTGCAACAAAGGTGCTGCATCTTCTGCATGAGAGTAGACTAAACGTGTCATCCTCTGGCCTTCAGACAACTCTTGTAATCATTCAGGTTGAGCTTTTTTTGGTCTCTGTTGCTTGCTTATAGCTCCTGCCAGGTATATGATCTGAGAAACAAGCTCCTCCTCCATCCCGCTTGTTATGACTATCACAGAGTTGTACCAAAGCAGCCATCGGCCTGACCTTCCCTGTGATTTTTGTCCTAACACTACCGAATGAGCAAAATTGAGATTTGAAACAGCTGATTTGATATTTGCATATTTTTACATTATTATGTTTTATTGTATTTACAGATTAGCCAACACTTAGTGGAGTTTTTTCTACTTTAGTTTATTCCTGGAGGACAACATTAGTGTCAAAACACAAGAACTCAGTAGCCGTCTAAATTACACAAGCCTTTCCCTAAAAAATACATCACCAGCATGTCTCTGAAACCACCCAAACCACATCCTGATCTTAATTAAGATCTCACAGACCTGCAGATATGTTTTAGAATCAGTATGATTCACTATGAACTAGACCAAGCTACCTGAGCGATGTACTAGTGACCCCTCTTCAGCATCACTTATGCATGCCATTCTTATTTATAAACGTAGGAAGGAAGGCCTGTGGGCTGAAACATTTGTGTAGCTACTGTGAATCAAATAAATATTTAATATACTACTACATATACTAATGTTACTTTTATTTATTTGGTTTTTTTTACTATTCATATTTATTTCAGGTGTCTTCCTCAGTCATAGAAGCAATTTACAGAGAGGATGCTGGGATGTGTCCCCACCACCTTCTCAAAGTGTTCTCTGAAAGCATTTTATATAACATCGGTGCTGCAGATACCTGATACTATAAAATGTTTTCAAACACTTGCTTGCCATTTTGGTTCTTGCAGGACTGTTTTTGTTGCAGCACCGTTTTGAAGTTTGACTAGAAATTCTGCTTTTAGAGAAAAATAACAGCGTCTGATTGCCAAAGTTACACTCATGTCCCTACTCTTTCAGAAGACATTCAATCTGTCTGACCTCAGAGAATCTCGTCTGAAAAACGGAGACATTTAAACAGGACAGTGTCTAGTTACTGCACTGGGGCATCGGGATCCAGGAATAGCGCCTCCTGTTGTCCAGCAGACACTCAAGCTTTTCTATGGAGGTCTCCCATCCAAGTACTGACCAGACACAGACCATGTTGTGCTTTAAGGTGGAATGCAAGTCAGTATCCTAAAGAATGATGGGCTAAGGACTGACGTATGGCTCCAATGTAATGCTGACCTTTAACAATAACCAAAAACGCCAACTTAAATAATGAAACATCATTTTTATTCCAGAAAGCTGAAGGTCAGTAGGTCAGACAGCACTGATGCAGTGATGTAGAAGACAGATCACTTCATTTAAGGAAGCACTCAGTGACTGCAGACTTCATCACTTGCCATAAAAGGACATTTTGAATATTTGAAGCCTGGGTCTTGTTGGTCAGTGGAAATCATTGGCCAACATCTAGTCTATGTGTCATCTACAGCTCTTAAAATAAACAACAGTACCACATAAAGCAGAAAAGCGGAAAAAGTTGCTAGACCTATGCAAATGTGTATACACAGACCAGCCACAACATTAACTACTCACAGATTAATATGACTGATTAGTATCAGTGCTGCATGTCAAGATCTGTGATCAGACAGTAAGAGAACATTCGGTTCTAGTAGACAAAGTGTTGGATGCTAGAGCATGCAGATCTGATACACTCTGACAAATAAACAGTCATGATCAGATGACTGGGTTGGAGCATCTTTGAAGATGCAAAGCTTGTAAACTTTAAAAAGATGGTTCTTCAAGGTTCTTTAGTAAAGAAAATTGTTATATATATAGAACCAGGAACACCCAATGATCCCTTTGCATGATTACAGGATTATTTGTGTGGCGAGTTCTTCAGATGGATGAGGAATGTGTACTGGTTCTATATAGCACCAAAGGAGATTCCTCTGTTACAAGCTTGACCTTGTAACAACAGCAGAACCCCTTTTTTTGGTGCTATATAGAACCATTTTCAAAAATATTCTACATAGATCCACATTATTAATTCATCTGAAGAACCCTTTCACCTGGCAAAGAACCTCATAATCATGCAAAGGGTTATTTGAGTGTTCATGGTTCTAGGTTTATCCATTTTTTCCCTAAAGAACCTTGAAGAACCATCTTTTTTTAATGATGTATATCTTGTTACTATGGAAAATGATGAAAATAGTAACAGACGGTGACTTGGATAAGTAACTTTAATCTTTTTAATTACTGGTTTGGAAATAATAACATGTTATATTACTCATTACTGGAAAAAATGGTCAGATTAGAGTAACACATTACTAACTACATTACTAAGTAACACGTTACTGACATCACTGGTAGTCATTACCTACGTTGCCTTCCAAATTCCTGTAATCTCAATCTGCAGACACTTTAATCCACAGCGGTTCCACAGTGATCCCCAACCCTCCTCCTGGACATCCTGGGTGTAGATTTCACCTCCAGCCAAATCTACCACACTTAGTCAAGAGCATCTGAAGTCAATAATTAGACGGATCAGAGGGGCTTGACTAGGGTTGGAGCTGAAACTCTGTAGGAATGTAGATCTTCAGGAGGAGGGCTGTTGACTACTGACTTAAAGAACTTTTCTAAGGAGCTGGTTTGGTGTGAGGAGAGCCAACAGTATATTAATCACAATAGATTTTAATGCTATGGCTGGTGTACTTCCTCAACTTCATTCCCAATGTCTACAGAAATGTGTTAGAAGGGAAATTGCCTGGACAGCTATCCAAACACAGTACATCACACTATTCTTGAAGAACCTAAGATCTTAATGAATAAACCAGCTGATGAAATAAAGAAGCAGTTTGGATGTATGGATGCTCAACTTACCAGAAATCAACAGAATGTAGATTTGAAAGTGCCAGTCCATGTCGAGTGCTGATGTGAGCTTCAGAAAGGCAGACTTGGAGGACGCATAGAGGAGCTGTTTGGGTGACAGATGTGCAACACTGTTGGGAGGTGTGGTGACTAATCAGACGGTTGCTTCTTGATAGTTTCACGATCCTCCAAGAGGAACAATACAAAGAGAAAAGAGGAAACACCCCCACAGGATACAAAACCAGAAGAAGGACTGTGCAAAGATGCAGTGCCCAAAACAAAAACACTGAAAAGTCTCATTAGTGGCTGTATCTGCACTACTTTATGCTGCTGTTTAGTCATTATACTAATATTGCTGTCTTCCCCACCCTCTAAAGAGGAAATAATCATCATGTGAAGAGCTGAATTTTGGAGAACATGAACTTTAAAGCACATCTACCCATCAAACATTTGCAAAAACTAACTTTAAAGACTCAAATGACTGGTCATTTAAGACCAAAGCCAGAGCAGAATATTCTTTAAAAGTAAAGGTTCTAAAAGAGTGAAACCATAAAAGAACCTGTGTTACTTTTCTTAAGAACCTTCCTGATGCTTCTTTAAAGAGTTATGAGACATGCAAATGTTTGTCAAAATTTTTCTATATTTCTGCATAAATTTAACCTAAAACATCATCAGATTTTCACACAAGTTCTAAAAATGTTTAAAGAAGACAAAATCAAACAAATGACACAAAAAAAATCAGATTTGATGAGAAAAATGATTCAATTTCATGTCTGTAGTCACGTTTCCATTGATCCTGAAATATCGCAAATTAGAATTGTGAATAAAAATTTGTTTAATGGAAACACGACAATTTAGAAAAAACTCAGGTTTTTAGATAAAAGTCTTTTGCGCTAAGATGAGGTGGTTTTTCAGTCGTATTGAAATTGGTTTATATCACAAATGTGTAATGTAAACACTCAAACTGACTTTTTTCGCATTAAGGGAGTCACGTGATCAACAACCGGACGTTTCTATTGGTGAAAAAGATGATGAAGAAGAAGACAACAACAGAAAGTGTGAGGATGAAGATGACGCGGCATATTTGGAATAACGAGGAGAATCCTTGGACAATGTGCAGCTGCTCCACTAGAGACCTCACAGCATCACAAAGTTCATTAAAAGTTGAGTGTGTCATTCTAAAATGTTGAATCCACAGCTCTTCTGTAAAACCATCGACTACAGTTTCCCAAAAACGCCGCATACGTAGCCGCTCCCAAGTATAAGGGGCTCGTCGCTCCAAAGCCTCGATAAGTCTCCGTCTCCTCTGATGGCTGATGATGAGCACTAGTGCCGTGGTAGCAGTATGTATAAAGCTGAAGTATGTGTTTACATCCACTGCCGCCATGTTTGTAATGACTTATCGCGAGAACAAACATATTCACACGTGATTTTATAAAAGTATTTCACCTTTAATGGAAACACCACAACTGTGAAACTTGTTTTGTCAAATAGTTTTTTCAACTAAACAGAATATCAATAAAGTTTTGTGCAAAACTGCAATGGAAACGCAACTAATGACAAATGTATGTGAACCTGATCAGCAGATAGTTTGAGTCAAGTGCTGCCTATCAGTGGGATAACAATTAGGCATGAGTGGGTGCCCTGTTTTATTTAAAGAAGAGGGATCTAGCAGTCTGATCTTCACAACACACTTGTGAAAGTATATTAAAGGAGGTTTCTGAGGAGCTCAGAAGAAGAGTTGTTGAGGCTGGAAAAGTTTACAAAACCATCTCTAATCCAACTAATCCACAGTCAGATTGTGTCCAATTCAAGACCATTATTACCCTCCTCAGGAGAAGTCAACCAACCATCACCAATACCAAAGAGTCCAATAGTTAACAAGGTCACAAGTGAGCACAAGGTCATTTTACCATCAGGACAACACTGAACAACAAAGGTGTACATGAGAAGGTTGCAAAAAGAAAGAAAATGTTCTCCAAAATGGACATTACTGCCCATCTGCAGTTTACTAGATCACATGGATAAGTCAGAAGACTACAGGAACAAGGTGTTTGGATGGAAAAAATAGGTCATTTTTGTTTAAATGAGAATGTTTGGTGAAAGGAAAACATGTCAGCTTAAAATCCTCATCCCATCTGTGAAACATGGTGGTGGTAGCATCATGGTGTCATGACAACTGCAGCAAACATTTAGTAATGGACGTTGTGCAGTTATTACTCCACTAGTGAGTCACACCAGATATTTAAAGCAAGCGTTCACATACTTCTGTCACTCACAGACATGTGATATTGGATCATTTTCCTGATTACATAAATGACCAGGTCTAATATGGTTTGTCTCATTTGTTTGATTTGATTCTCTTTATCTACTTTTAGGACTTGTGTGTGACAATCTGATGAAGTTTTAGGTCAAATTTATGCAGAAAAGTAAAAAAATTCTAAACAATTCACAAACTTTCAAGCACCAGGGTAAACAATTTGTCTTTCACAAGATCCTCCACATACTGTAAACCACATCCATCTATCCAACCATCCATCTGTCCATTACCCAGTTTTAGCCCAAAACACACATGAAGACTTCACACGGCTGGTGTGCTGCAACCAGGCCAGTTACAGATCAAAATACACTCACCATTACCATGCTTGACCAATACGTACATTAATTGGGTCACATTGGGTCTAGAAATGTCTGTGGCACAATCCTTTATTTTTATGCCAATAGTTGTAATCAGCTGTTGTGAAAAAAGAGGTGTTTCAAAACAGGAGCCCTGCTTGACTTGACTGTCTATACTTAAACAATATCACACTTACAGTCCTGCAATACTGAGTATCAGCACATCAGGGATTGTGTCAAAAGGCTGCAGGCTGATGATATTGCTTATGATTCTCTTTGACATGTTTGGTGGTTGACATTTGTTAGGTGGTTCCTCTTTAATCTGACATTCTTGTACTTCCTATAACATATTTGTGGTCCCCAGTTGTAGGGAGTGGTGGCCAGTTCATGAGAGTTTACATCAGTCTGTCTGGGGATTAAACCAGCGACCTTCTGGTCACAAGACCAGATCCTTACCACTAGGCCATGTTTGACCCCCTTAAACACAATGTCAGGCAATCCTCCACCTTCAGACTTACCTTCCTGTATGATTTTATCTCCAACCCCTCTTTAAACACCTCTCGTGTTCAGGGCTGATCTAATGCTATCCATCCATCCACCCATTATCACACCCGCTTAATCCTTATCAGGGTCGTGGTTTCTAGTGCTATCACTTAAGGTCATTTTAAAAACTACTGAGGAGAACAAATACAAACATTTCCTGAAAAGTTGGTAAACTTTCTAAGAATGCAATTAAAAGTCATTTATTAATTCATTTGAACTTTTATTTAACAGACAAAAAGGCAAACACAGTATTTTCAGTGATGAACTTAATTATATTTGGTAAATGTAAACAAATTGAGAAACCTGATGCATTGATGTTTACCACTGCGTTGCATCACCTTTTCTTTTAATGATACTTTTTAATAATTTAGGAAATTAAGATACTAATTGTTTTAGTTTTGTAAGTGCAATTTCTGTCAGTTTTAGCTGCAAACAAGATTTTGCTGAACAGTCTATGGTCATCGTTGTCTGACTGTCTGATGCTCCAGACATTTTAAACAAGAGACAGATATGGACTGCAGCCAGGTCAGTCTAACACACACTCTATGTCTATGAAGCTTTGCTGTTGTAATAAGTGCAGAATGAGGTCTGACATTGTCCTGCTGAGTTCCTGAGAAAAGGCAGCATATGCCTCTCCAAAATACCAACGTAAGCCTCCACATCAATGGTACGGATGCTACCATACCATGGCTATGTATGCAGATCACCCATGCCATGGCCACTGATGCCATCACAGATGCTGGTTTTAGCACTACTTTTTGGTAACAGTCAGGATAGTCTTTTTCATTTTTGGTACATAGAATGTGATGTCTGTTTTTCCCAAAAAAACCTGAAAAACTCTTCTAACCGCAGAATGTTTACACTCTTTCGGGCTGTCTGAGGTGATGTCAGATAACAGTGTTTCTGTGTAAAATGAATATAGTTCTTAAAAACAGATGAATTTCTGAACTCACATTCACTGTCAGAAGAAAGACGATGGAAACCAAACATCATTTGCATTTTTTAAATTTTTATTTTGCTGCACAAGTTGCACAGCTTAACCATTAGTCACATCCTTGTCAGGTTTGTGAGCTCTGTTCTCAGTTTGCTTGAGGAAATTGTGGTTTGGTAAATATGTGAGATGGCAACAGTCTCTTTAAATGGGCAGTAGTCTGTTGCTGCTTAGACGCTCACCTGGACTAGGATACAGCACAGAGGCTTCCAGGTGTAGTCTAAGAAACAGGACCAGTTCACAGTTTAGTCAGCCACTACATTATCACCACTCAGAGATGAAATAATTACTTAATAGTTATCAGGTCATTCAGGAGATGTTAAACGTATCAACAACCAACCAAACAACTATCCATATAGTCACCTAAACAACTAACCATTAACATGTATAAATCAATAAAAATGGTTCTAAAACCCTTTCAGAGTGTAATTCAGGTACAAATGAGGGTAAACGTTAAACTGGTTTATTGTGTATATACTCTGTACATCCTGCACTGACTGCTTATTGCACTTCTGGTTAGATGCTAAACTACATTTCACTGCTTTGTACATGTACATGTGTAATGACTACAACGTTGAAGCTAATCTAATGTAAAATAGTCTTTTTTTCTAAGTGTACATTTTAATACACACTTTATTTACTACATTGTGTCAGTCATTATTTAATAATATTAAATGTGCATTAAAATACTTTACAAAAACTTTATTGAGAATAGCCCACGGCACACTGACCTCCCATCCAGACAAGACCTACACAGCTCACAGTACACAGTGTACTATAGCAGAACAGTCTTTCCTGTCTAATGTGTTTCTGATGTTTAAAGCTTTGCTTTGAATAGTTTGAGTTTGTTTTTCAATGCTGTGCATTGCCCCTTTCACAGAAGAGTGGTGTGTTACAAACCAGTTGAGAAACCTCACTGCAGTTTCTGTAGACTGTAGAGTCTCTGTAGCGAGGCAGTGTACGATACTGGTTAATACAGGGGCACAATAAGAGATGCTATCAGCAGTCTTTTTCAACTGCAGCTTGAGAATGTGTACATCTTTTTATTTTAATTCTGACTTTCGCTGACGCGCTTAAGAGTAAATCCAGAACGTTTGGACCCCAATCAAAGACACCTAAAGAGCCGTTACCTTTTAGATGATTTGGTCTCAGTCTCGACTACCACAAAGTCTTGGTCTTGACAATAACACAGTGATCTAACTTGAGGTAGGGTGACCAGATCTGAGATGACGAAAAAGAGGACACCTCAGCAGGTATTTCTTTTTTGCTTGAACATAAATTGTATTATGATTATTAATAATTATTAATAAATATTGACAAATTATGATCTATATTTTTGTAACAATTACTAGTTACTATTAATAATATACTACTATATTAATAACTATGAGGTTTATTATGATCAAATAAAATTAGAAAAATAAATATTAATACATTACATATTAAAAATAATAAACTGTAAAAAGCATGTAGCATAAAATTATCAATAAACCTCAATTTACACGTAATTATACCTCATTTTTGAGCAAAAATAAGCAGAAATTCTGAATTATTTTGATAATAGTTCAACTTAGAGGCATGTAAATAGATGACTTATCGCAGACTAGTCACACATGTACACAGACTCAAATATTAATGTTTATGAATTATATTATTAAACCTCTGATAGTAAAATACGTCTAGCTGACGTGACACAGACAGAACAAATGCACAACATGTAAACAACTTACAGGTAAAAACGGATGCTGTTTGAGGGAGTGACAGCGGCGACGGCCAATCACATGGTAGCAAGAAACAGCAGAGCCAATCGGTGAGCTTGTAGGCAGTCTACAGGGAAACTGGCTTGGATTTCTGCTGGGTCCTAATGCTAGCCCAAGTACATCTAATAAAGCAAACCGAACGGAATAGGGGGAGAGCCAGACTAGTTTGTGAACGAAACGCTCCTTGAGTAAAACAAAATCCCAGACGTTTGTGAAATTCGACCCGGGCGTGTTTTTTAAGTCTCAAAAAGAGGACATGTCCGGGTAAAAGAGGACGTCTGGCAGGGGCGGACTGGCATACATTACTACCGGGGATTTCCCCGGTGGGCCGATGGGATAGTGGGCCGCCGGCTGTTTAACTCAGTCCGTGGAGGAGTCATTGCCGCACACTGCGGCCCCGGCCCATAGTCACGCTGCTGTTTAACGGTGCCTATT
>BRDA01001478.1:199-23751 GCA_036984385.1 Crenuchus spilurus | reverse complement strand
TTATAACGACAGGAAAAGTAATTAATTATTTTATCCCGTTACTGACAAAATGACGTCGTTACCTAACGCCGTTATTTTTAACGCCGTTATTCGCATCACTGGATATATTGCACAAGGCATCAGAGGATGTAGAGATATCAAGGATACACTAAAATAGGAGATATTAGTCCACAATTAACTTCAATAAAAACTAGAATACTACACTAGAATAGGAGGTGTGTGCAATAATTTTTCAACTAGAGTATGTCTAAAAATGACAAAGGTTCTCTTGTTCAACGTTAGTAAAATAAGTGCTAAAAACATGTCTGCCATATTTCGACATCCCATGATTCCTTATACGAAATAGGTGTGTTTAGTGTAGAGTAAACAGCTGTACTAAAGTTTAGAAGCTCACTGTCAGTAACTTGCAAGAGACATAAAACTAAGCTAAAAAATGATGGCACTTTTTACAATCCTACACTTCAAAGAAAGATACTAAGACAGTTAACTTTTGCTTTACCTGTGTAATCACAGTACAAACACTTAAAGCCTCCTTGACAGTGACAGCGCTGGTGTATCCCCAACTCCCTCTCTGAATGGCACCACTCAAGACAAAGAGGACATTTTGCCAGAGGAGAAGACCTTGGTCGTGTACGATGATGCCGGTTATGTCTCTTCTCGTGAGCATCACGGGAATCCACTCTCCTAAATGTTTTGGGGCAGACAGCACATTTATGAGGTTTAGAGCTCCTCCTCTTGCCATGTCCCCTCCAGTGTCGCTCCATATTCACCCATTCAGCCGTTGCCCAGCCGCAGCGTGGGCACTTAAAGCCCTGCTCTCCTTCATGGCACTTTAGGTGCACCTCCAGCAGACTGTGACTGGCCATGTTCACCTGGCAACAGGAATCCAAAACTCATTATGGCATTATGATTCACTTCAGTTATAATTCTTTAAGAGATGAATCAAGAAATTTAAAATGTGACTAGGGAAGTTAAATTCTACTTTGGCTAGAAAATGAGGATGTATGAAACATGAGGATGTAAGAGTAACATTCCAAAAACACCTTCAGATGCATTTTTACATTCCTACCTGGCAGAGACAGCAGGTCAGCCCCCCATCCTCCTCAACCTGTTTCTGCATTTCAGCTGTGGTCAGCAGGGGCTGTTTGTCATCCACGGATACATCCGCAGCATCCTGTCCTCCAGCAGTCAGGGCCAGCCTGCTTACTAAAGGGGTAGGCTGAGAGGTACGTTTAGTGCTGGAGATTCTGCACAATCCAAGAGTCATTAAATGAGCTGACTGTGCCATTTCTTCATCCTGGTCCTCAGTGCAGGCCATCCCAGCAGAAAGTGGTGCAGGTAGACCATCCCGGGTGTCTTCCAGCTGGAACACAGATGCCTCCTCACTACCCTCCTCATGCCTGTATTCCTCAAACTCAGCGATCACCTTGACAAAAACAAGTCAACTCAAATGAGTGCTTTTCAAAATGAGACACTTTTAAACAAACAAGGTCAACTTGAACTCACCTCACATGTCTGGGCTACATGAAGATTGCCATCACTGTTAGAACTCAGGCCTATGTCACACGGAGGTGGACTGATGTTCTGCAGCATACCATACATGGGAAGCAGGAAAGACATGCGCTCCATGTCCATCTGGTCCTCACTGTTCTTTGAGTCTGAATGGAGGTCATAAGGGGAGCCCCCTTCTTCATCGACCCTCATACCTACACTCAAGCTCTCCTCATCCTCCTTTTCCAGACATGTAAGATGGGGACATGGTGATGGCGAAGAATGCCTGTCGGAGACATGGCTGCTGATCCTGGCTTTCTGACTGCTCGTGAACTGGCAGACTCTGCATCGAAACACCTCAACTAAAAAGGCCTCCACCAAAGGGGACAAGTGAGCTTCAATGCCCTTGGCTGAGCTGCAGTAAAGGTGGGATGTGACACTCTCCTCTGCCAGTCGCAGAGTTATAGGCTGAACATCCTGGTATGCATCTTTTATCCCACCCATGGTCATACCACCTAAAGATGAGGAAAAAAGTGAATGTGCACAATCATTGGCCAATGTGCTTGCACACAGAGGAATTTGACTTCTGTATTTAACCCATCCATGCAGTCAAACAGACTAGTAAACATATTAGGGAGCAGTCCCTATGCGCAGGGCCTGGGGAGCAGCTGGGGGTTAGGTGCCTTATTCAAAAGAACTTCAGTCATGTCCTGTCGGGGGACTGACCTTGTGGTCACAAGACTGGGCCCAGGGCATACATAAGAGAGCAGAATTTTGATGCTTGAAATGGATCAAGGTTCTAGTTCAGTACTCTTTCACAATAAAGTTACAAGTTATATTTTATTATATTACACAACTGAAAATGCTTTGGAAGTAAACAACCACACTGTAGTGAATTACATTATATGTAAATATCCTGTACAAAACCACACTTTTCTGCTATATCTACATTTAAGAATGGCATAAAGTTATCAAACATTCACTATAAACACACTAAATCTAACCAACCTACTGTTTTAAAGAGAGGACTTCAACTTGATGCAAGTTATCCATCAGAGCTTCTGCCAGTCATTAAGGGTTAGCTATCCTAGCTGGTTACTGGGATTGAACAGTAACTTCAAACAACTAGCCATACCCTTTTTAAAACAAACTAAATGCTATTTTTATTATCCTAAGGTCACGTTTCATAACAAAACATATAAAACGATATAAAGCTCTTCGTTTTCGACGTAGAAAGCCAGCTAGCTATTTTCTGTTGTCACAGTTGCTATTAAGGGGTCAACCCAAAACTTTCAGCCAAATCCAAAACGTAGAAAACTAATTTCCTCTGCAAGTGGCATTTTGGCAACGGTAAAACTCAAAAACATTCAGACGCAGTTATTAAATTTACCCATGTGGCATTTCCCGCTTATTTTCTGAACTCAGACAGGTTGTAGCTGCATACAAGTTCTTCTCTACGTTACGACTTTAGTGTGACATTTATCGACGGTGCCCAGAACTGATCCACCGGGGCTAACAAGCTAACTTGCTATTGCTAACATGGAAACACTGGTCAACGACGCTGTGAACGATTTCCAGTAAGAAGCTGTTACATTATGCACATACGTTTGTAAACGCATATGTGTACCATATTTGTAAAATATGAGTATACGGATGACTGAATATCCTTAAACATGAAGTTTCAGGCGTTAATGTTTAGTACAGCCGTCTAGCTAACCAGGCTAGCTAAACAGTTAGCTTAGCTGGCTAGCTTAATATCCTGGATTGTTGTGACAGTAGCGTTAAATACAAACATCTCCAGAATTGCTGTGTTTAAGCAAAACGAAGTTCGCAGTGCAGCTTTAGCAGGACATTACTGAAGACAGTTGTTACTGAAAGTGAATACGTGAACTGCGTTATTTTGCATGTAATGAAGCGACGTTAACGAGAACCTGTCAACAGTAATATCAGAAAAAGACGTTTCGACCAGGTCCAGCGTTAAGCAGCTTAGGCATGAAAACGGTTTAATATATTTGTCTGTCTCTATTAACCCTTTCATGTGTTCACTAACCTTTTTAATTTATATTACAATAATAATGCATTACTCCATGTACAACATTCATGTACACTTAGATATGAATATTCTTCAGAGTTTATGATAATTTGTTATATTTTTATATTGTTTTACTTATGTTTATAGTATTTACTTTATTTTAATACCTCTTTCTATTGCTGAGTACTTCACAGTCACTTTGCTGCTGTGACGCTTTGAATTTCTTCACTGTGGGACTATTGAAGAATATCTTTTATCTTACAGTATGTATCTGATGAGTTTGGGTTTACTGTGTTTAACGGCATGTTCTTCCTCCAGATACTCATGTCGTTTTAGTAAATGTCTCACATTATGTCTAATATTGGAGAATGTAAACGTTGCACTTTTTTGTCCTTCCAGAGATGATGTGGATAATTCTGACAGAAGTGGGATCGACTCTGAAGAGGAAGTGAATAGAGGTGGCAAACCTGAGAACTTGAAGTGTGATGACATGGAGAAACACAAACGAAAGAAACACAAACACCACAGCAAGCACAGAAAACACAAATGTTCATCATTAGAGCAAAAAGAGCACAGACACAAGCACAGACACAAACATAAAAAGCGCAAACGCAGAGATTCCCCAAAGGCAGACGACAGAGAATGTGATGAGGAGGACACGGCTGACTTTATCTCACTGAAGAGGAGTAGATTGGATGATCTGGCAGCCTTGGAAGATTTAGAGAAGCAGAGGGCCATGATCCAAGCAGAGCTTGACAATGAGCTACTAGAAGGGAGGGTGCACTCAGGAATGGGTCTGATACTGCAGGGATATAACTCAGGCTCAGATGAGGATGGGGAGATGCAAGAGGAGGTGTGTAATGGAGAAGAGCAGAAGGACAATCTGGATGAGTCCTCTAAGACTAAAGGCCATCCATCTGCTAAAGAACCTGAAAGACTGGATTCCTGGTGCCGAAGCAGAAGCAAATCTAAGGAGAGGACTATCAAACAACATAAATTGGATAAAAGAAAAATTAGAACTGAGCCTGATGCTGATACCAGGGACAGAGCTCAAAGTCCAAGTCTGCCCTTAGACAGGAGGCCATCTAGTAGTATTCAGCCACCTGGGGAAGATCATCAGAGGTCCAGATCTCCTGTGACTTCCAGGAAACAGCACTCAGTTTACAAGAATTCCAATTCACTCTCTGGAGAAACAGAACAGGGAAGTAAAAGACTCCCCTCACCTTCAGTAGCAAAATCTGGAAGCAGGCAAAGTACTGATTACTCAAAGTCACCAGAGAAGATGAGACGCTCTAGATCCAAAGACAGACATAGTAGACAGCCTGAGTCTGACAGCATGCGAGACAGGGACAAGGCAGTTGTTAAGTCTCCCTCAAAGGAAATCACATCAGGCAAGGAGAATAGATCTCCTCGTAGAAAGCAAGACCAAAGTCCAGCACAGTATAAATCCTCAAACAGGACAAGGGAACATTCTCCTCAGCAGCATCCCAGAAACTCTAGTGGTGACCGAGGATCCAAGCAAGGCCACTCTGAACCCCGCAACAGATCACCAGCTAGGAGGGGTCGATCTCGCTCTGTTGAGAGAAGACCAAGAGAATATGACCGCCAGAGACTATCGCCTGTCAGGTTTGAGGCATTAGTCATTTTTTGATATTCACTCTTTTTATTTAAGCTTTAGGTTTTATAGCACTGGATTTATAAAATGAGTCTTAAATTTTCTTTCTGGCTCATTATTAACAAAGACACACTGCTTTTTTATGTTCATTTGTTTAGTGCAAAGTTTTAACCATGTTTGATTATTTTTGCCTCATCAATACCACAATGGTTGAAACGTTGTTCAATTAAATTTGCACCAGTATTTGACTTTTTTTGCATAATTTCTCTATTTAGTATAATCTGAATACTTTTTCTTTCTCTATGTGTCGTTTGCACTGTGTTCCTCCATTGTTGTGTATTTGTATGCACTATAGGATGCGCTCCCGTGATGAGGCAGGAGGGGGCAGGGGGTCAAGCCCCTCTCTGAGCTCCAGAAGGAGGCTAAGTCGCTCCCCACTTAGATGCAGATCCCGCTCTCCAAGGAGACACACCAGCAGGTCATCTCCTCCAAGACGGAGGTATGTGAGCTGATTCATTTGCCAATATATTTTACTGTTACCCTTTTTTCTACATTACAGTTCTTCCTAATTCAGTGGTTAAGCCTTACGTTTCAAAATAACTGAAGAAAGATTTGCTCTCTTTGGGCTGTTTGACCCAAAGTGCCAGTAAAGCTGTGCTGGTGATGTTTTAGGTCAGTAGAACGGGACAGGCTGGGCCACAGGCTGCAGCCACGCTCAGGATCTCAGGAGAGAAGGAGGAGAAGCAAGGAGAAAGAGGACAAGTTTAAAGGCAGTCTGTCTGAAGGCATGAAAGCTGAACAGGATGAATCAGATGAAGAAGTGTAAGTGCACAAGGGCCTTACTCTGCTGTGAACATTGGTTTGTCCATGATTTCTGTTATGGTTTGGATGTTTATCATGATTTTGCATCATGGAGAATTCATGCTTCATGTCTACACATAGGCTGGAGGATTATGATGTTGATGAAGAGGATGAGGAAGCTCTGATTCAGCAGAGGAGACTTCAGCGCTTGGCTATTGTGGAGGTCAGACGTCTGCTCGATAATTTCTAAGCTATTTGAGCAAGGTTTATCATTTTTTATACAAAACAACCTGAACATAAGTGCTACTTATGAAAATTTGGACTTTCTTTTTATTCTGAGTTTGTATGGGTGACATATGGAATGGTTTTACAGCATTACAATTTTGGGGGGGGCTAAAACTGCTTACATTTGGTGCTATATTACAGCTAGCAAAAGGATGATTAAATTAATATCTGTTACATTCTATTATTTAAAAGTTATTCTGTTATTAAAAGTTTCATGCTACAGGATGACAATCAGAACTGAAAGTATGTTCTGTTTGAACTTGTTTAATAAATGTAAAAAAAAAGGTTATACAGGGTGTCTCATTTGCTTCTTTACCCAAACAATCAGGAATAACTTTAATACTAATGAAGATATGGTGATGAAATTTTGATTAAATATACCTCCGATTGTGTTGCAAATGTTGTCACAATTAACATTCCTTCTGTACAGGGGGCTGATACATTATGCACAGCTTGTTGCACAGTTCATGGGATGAAATAACCAACATCCTGTGCTGTGTCCACGAGGATAACTGAGGGCTTTTATGTCTCCAATTATAGAGACGACTGAACAGGCACCCTCCTCCAGTCCAACAGCCGCAGATATTAGTCGTCTGAAATTTACGTCTGTCTACCCACATTGTAATCATGCGTTTCAGTCTTTTTCACATAGACAGAGGTGCATTTAATCCAAATTTCTTAACCACGTCTTTAATGGTATTGAAGTTATTCATGGTTGTTTGAATAAATAAGCAAACTAGACATCCTGTATTTTACAAGGACTGTGTATACCAATCAGGATAAAAAATGGATTCAATATATTGAATACAGTATTACAGTAATCAAAGTTTAATTTATTTCATTCATTTTTTCATTTATTTTAAGCAAAAAAGTTAACTTTTTATGCAATCCGAACAGTGGGCTCTGCATTTGTATTTTTTGTGCACTTTGTGACATCTAGAATCACAGCACTATAGTGATAGATCAGATATAACACTGCTATCTAGTGGTTGAGGGTTTAAACACAACACAAAAAATTGACGATTGTCTGCCACCAATCTTTGCTTGTAAACTATTTATTAAAATTAATACTTTGTTTTTAAGAATAGATAAAGTATCACAAAAAATAAAATATTGCAATACTATTTTTCTCCTACATTTTACCCCATGTAACTTTATGTATCGCTGCTATCATTAGCTCAGTATACTGACATACTATATTTTCTTATGAGACTTGCAATAAAAAGTAGCATTAAAATATTTTATATATTATATTTTATATATTATATATTTTAATATATATAAATTTGTGAAATATGCAGCTTCTTACATGGTCATGTGACTTCTCAGTACATAGGAACAAACACTGTACATGTTGCCCTTACTACTATAAAAATTAGTCACTATAGCTACCATTATATAAATACATACTGTATTACTGACTACAAGCTCTTAAAATTAAATCTGTTACTAATTCACCTGTGATGTTTCTTGTACAGAAATATAAGGAAACAAATGAGGACAATGTTAAGTCAGAACCTGGCAGTCCTCAGAGTAGCCCCCGCAGCCGCTCACCCTCACCAGATGACGTACTTGAGCGTGTTGCAGCTGATGTGAAGGCGTATGAGCAAGAGAACTTGGATACTTTTGAAGCCAACATCAAGGCCAAGCACAATCTTCTTACCCAAGAGAAAGATGGTATATTTTATCATCTGTTGCGTTTAAAGATAATAGTCATGCCACACATTACACTGTGCTGTGATAATATAAAGTGCTCTCAAACATATCCACAGTCCTTTAGGAGAGATCAATTTAATTAATTAATTTTTCCCTCTAGGGTCTAATATGAAGAAACTGTCTGCTCCTGATATGTTTACGGAGTCAGATGACATGTTCGCTGCATACTTTGACGTGAGTAGCCTGGAAGTGGATTTCCATTGCGTGGGTCTGTGACCTTCCATGCTTGAGTGCTTAAATAAAGTTGTCTGTGTAAAGGGATCTGCACAGGTAGAGTTGCAAGCTCTTGTCTGTCCCTTATTGCTTTTAACTGTTCAAGTAAACTGAACCCCTCCGCAATGTGTACTGACTGCAGAACAAACTGTTATAATCAACCTATGCTGTTTGTTATACTGCAGTTAATTGAGAATATTTTTTTTACTATTTTTACACTTCTTACACAAGTATTTACACTTTCACAATGGATGGATTTGCATGATTTTACTGAACAAAAATCCTAAAAGAAGTGTAAACCATAGCTTTTTGTGGTAACATGATTGCTGAGACATGTATTCCTTGATAGTCAATTTATATAGTGCCTTAACAGAATAACATATTGTATGTCACTGCAAATTAATTTTATTCCACTTGCCAGTTTGTGTTGGCCTTTGGCAAAAGTAATATGGAGAAATAATTAAATTAGATATTGCATATACATACAGTTTGTATCTAATCGTCAAGATCATATTTTCCCTGACTTTCATTGATGCTGCTTAATGAACATTACCTGAGTAGTGTTTTTAGTATTGTAGCAGTGGTGTAATGGGCTACCCCACCATGCAGCCTTCCACCACTAGGGGCAGTCTCCTCTCCTGATTTGTTAGGGGTAGTTATTGCCTGCATTAGCATACATTATGACTTTCCCAGTTTGGTGCACTCATTGGCTTTGCCTGTGCAGGTCTTGTTCTGTCAGTAGCTAGTGGTAATTCTAAGGGTCCCAGCCGTGACTGTTTTAAACAACATATAGCACTCAGTGGACTTCTCTGTCTCATATGTTTGTGTATTAGCAATGAGGGGTTTGCCTATGAGCCCATAGCTACTGGTAGTTTTCTCCATAGAGCTGTCCCATTCCAGTTTCCTTGCATTGTTGGTGCATTTTCCGATGTCCACACTTGTGAAGCCCTAGCTATGGTACTTGTTAGGGATTCACAATATATTTATATAAATCTTTATACAGTTAGAGACAGTAGATGTTTATACAGTGAGAATATTACTTTGGAGATGAATTTGCAGTTGTACTTGGGTTGCACATGGCATACAGTTACTGATAAATCTGGAGAAGGGCATTTTTAAGACAACAGATATTACAGTTCAATATTCAGTATATCTAAAGCAGTTTTTCATTTGTACCAGAGGGGGAGTCAAACCCTTAATTATAACAACTGAACATTCAAATTAAGAAAGAAAAATACTGCCACATATCTAATGGTACCATTTAAACCATGACATAGGTTTCATGTAATTAAACTGAAAGAAGAAAAAATGATTGATATATTTTATGTGTTGAGTTCATGGTCATTGCTAATTATTTCTAAACTGATAGCTTTAGAAATGAAGCCTTAAAAAATATTATTGTTGCTGGATTAATGTCTTGTCATCATTTATGTTTGGTAATTTTGCTTTCAGAGTGCCAGGCTGAGAGCAGCAGGCATTGGAAAGGACTTTAAGGAGAACCCCAGTCTCAAGGACAATTGGACAGATGCTGAAGGATATTATCGTAAGTTGGCTCAACAGTTGTTCATATTGATGACAATCAACTCCTTATTATCTACCTTAAGACTACTCTCTGTTTATAGTGCTTTATGCTGAGAGCATGCTAATTTTGTACCGTGCTTTAAAACCTTCTGTAATTCTTTCTTTCCTTTCTCTTTTGTGTTCAGGAGTGAACATTGGAGAGGTGTTGGATAAACGGTATGATGTTTATGGCTACACTGGACAGGGTGTGTTCAGTAATGTCATTCGTGCAAGGGACTTGGCCAGGGCTGGTCAAGAGGTGGCAGTGAAAATAATACGCAACAATGAGCTAATGTAAGTAATTAATTTAAGTGTGTCTTTATGGGTAAAACTGTTCTACAGTTACAGTACAAATGAAAGTGTTCTCCTGTAGGCAGAAGACGGGCCTTAAAGAGTTGGAGTTCCTGAAGAAGCTGAATGATGCTGATCCTGATGATAAGTTCCATTGCCTGCGTCTTTTCAGGCATTTTTACCATAAGCAGCACCTGTGTCTGGTGTTTGAGCCACTCAGGTTAGTTTGTCTCCCTTAAGTCCACATTCAGACCAGTTTTGTCAGGTTATTCTATGCAGTAGAAATAAAAAAATCAACCCAGCTTAACCTTTTAGAGCAACTTTCTCTTTTTGAGTTAATTCAGCACTAGAGTTCACTGAACCCAAACATTTACTTCTGCATTCTATTTAGTAAGAGCTCTAAAATATATTTTATATCAACTTCCTTGCTGTCATGCTGTACTTAATCTAGTGCCACTATTGCCTTCCAGTATGGTCAGCTGTAATATCACAGAGGTCCTGATATATCACGTGATCATGTGATGAATGCTTTAACTGTTCATTCATTCATTACCACAAAAGGACAAATACACTTTTAACAAAAAGGTCATGAAAATGTGCTGTTATAATGTTAGAAATGTAGGCTTGTTTAGTAGCCTGCGAGTGCTGCAGACGTCTGTTCTTTCAGACAAGGAAATGATGTCATTGTGTGATGAAAAGTGTCCTGTCTGATGTGGAAATGTGTTTTATTTATGTAATTAAATGAGTTGAGAGAACCAAAGACTAACATAAGAAGACTGAGGTGGGTTAATGAAAAGGAGAGAGAAATAAGTTGCCTTAGTTGGGCTTAGTTTTTTAAGACTATATATGCTTCTGGCCACTAAAAACCAAGAAAGACATATTGAATATTGAAATAGGACATAAGAATATTGAAGCACTATTTGTTTGTCATATTGCTTATGATGCATGGCGTATTTGACTATGAATACACGTTTGTCAGGCTTGCAGAATACATACAAATATGATGCATCAACCACAAGTGGAAATAATCACTTACACATGGAATGTTTGTGGAATGACATGCAGCCTCTGTACATACCCAGTGGTAGCTACTGGGTGTATTTGGCATGGTAGTAATCATGCAAGTATATACCAGATATTTCCAGACAAATTAGGGCCCTTTTTGTACCCCACGCTGCCCCTAAATCATAATGCTATACCTTCATGAGCCTTTCAACATAGCAGTGCCTTACATGGGTTCATGTGTGCTATGACCTACCTTTTTGTACAGGTTTCAGACAAATGAGTTTTCCCTCAGCTTTGCCATTTTAAATGCCTTCAATGTTAAACATTTCAAGATGACATTATTATAGTAACAAATTAGAAGTCCAGTGTTGGCCATGCCTTTGTTGTTAGTAAATAATATCCTTGTAAATTTGCTGCTCTGATCTCCAGTATGAACCTCCGTGAGGTCCTGAAGAAATATGGCAAAGATGTGGGGCTCCACATCAAGGCGGTACGCTCCTACAGCCAACAGCTGTTCCTCGCCCTCAAACTTCTGAAGCGCTGCAACATCCTTCATGCTGACATCAAACCTGATAACATCCTGGTGAGGCTCATCTACCTGTGTTTTTTTTTTAACTGCACAATATAAGATTAAGCATCAGTGGCTTGTGTCCTTCAATTTTTGTAACTGTGGACTCTTCTTCTAGGTGAACGAGTCTAAGACTATTCTCAAACTCTGTGACTTTGGCTCAGCCTCCCATGTTGCTGATAATGACATTACCCCCTACTTGGTCAGCCGCTTCTACAGAGCACCTGAGATCAGTGAGTTTGCCCCTGTAATCATTATGGCTGATTCTTTGTTTTAACAGTGAGGGGAAAATGGGGGAAAAAACATTTAAAAAATCCAGATGTGTGTGCCTTATTTATGACATTGCCAGTTTTTGAGCTCCACCAGCTTTAGAGGTATGACACTGTATCTACTGTCAGACACATTATTACCCATTCATCTTGGGTTAGTATTTGATCACAGGATCACTGTTGACCAGATATTATTTATGTAATAGAAGTTGCTACCACAGTTGTCATGATAGTAGTGTATGGTTGTGTGTTCGGTGTGTGAGGCACAGAGGTGTTGCTGAGGTTTTGTACAAACATCAACACCACTACTGAGTTTGAAAACCCAAAAATATCTAGCTGAATCCTGCTCTGTGGTCAGAAGCATTGTAGGTCAGTAGACATTAAAATGTGCATCAACAGATGTATACAATCAAGAGGGACTCGCAGTGTAGATGTTTTTAAGTGCTGAGACGTGTACACTGGAGAGATCGCACTGCTTTATTAATATACTTACTTCATATACTCAGTACAGATCATATAGATTAATACAGTGTTTTCTGTTGTGTATTTCTTTAATGCAGTAACTGCCATTGAAATGTAGCACTAAGGCACAAGTCAAATGTACACTTCTAAAAATTATTTGGATGCTATTGGGTTTCATAAATTCTTGGTTCGTCAACTGGATTTAGAGTTGTGGCTTCCTTTTCTTTTGCAGTCATTGGAAAGCCATATGATTATGGAATCGACATGTGGTCTGTGGGCTGCACGCTGTATGAGTTATACACAGGGAAAATCCTCTTCCCTGGAAAAACCAACAACCACATGCTCAAACTTGCTATGGATCTTAAAGGAAAGATGCCTAACAAGGTAATGTATGTTTTCTTTTTGTCAGGTTGAATGAAATGTCAGTATTTACAAGTGAATGAAACCCCTATACCAGGGTTCTTTAAATCTTGTCCTGGAGGATTGCTGTTGAGAGCAGTTTGATTATTTCCCTGCTCATATTTACTAAACCCAACAAGTAGGATATTAATTGAACCAGGTTTGTTGTACAGGAACTTCACCAAACTGTGCAGGACATTCACCCTCCAGGACCTGATTTAAAGATCCTTACCCTGTACTAACATAGTTCACTACTGGAACAGAATAACTATTGCTAAATATTTCCCCAGATGATCAGGAAAGGCTTGTTCAAGGACCAGCACTTTGATCAGAACTTGAACTTCTTGTATACAGAGTTAGATAAAGTTACTGAACGGGTAAGCTTCATTTATTTACACATTTTTATATATTCCGTAGTGTTTTGTGGATCAAACTTTCAAGTTGCTCAACTGCTAGTTTATTCTTTCCTAAATGAAATTGTCATCGTCCATTCCTTTTATTAAACTCTTTTCTGTCTCACTCCAGGAGAAAGTCACAGTGATGAGCAGCATCAACCCCACTAAGGACCTGCTGAATGACATGGTGGGTCGCCAGAGACTGCCAGAAGACCAGAGGAAGAAGGTAGTTCAGCTCAAAGACCTTCTGGACCAGATCCTGGTGCTGGACCCAGCCAAGAGGATCAGCATCAACCAGGCCCTGCAGCACCCCTACATTCAGGAGAGGATGTGACCACCTCAACCACATGACCTCTGAGATCATATGGCACTACTCAAGACATCACACCAGCGAAGTGACGGTTTTGTATCTGCAGACATGACTCAAAAGACAAAGAGACAATGTATTATTTAAGTAATGTTAAATTGTTCATTTAGCTTCTAAACAGCTTTGCCATCTTGGCTTTTTTAATTCATGATGCATTGCTTAAGTAGTTCCTTTCCTTCAGTCTATTAGATGATTTTTAGTTTTGTTTTATTTGTATCCTCCCCTCCTCAGTGTTATTCTTCTTTCTGCAAGTCACTGCACTCTGAGAATGCTGGAATTCTCAGGGCAGATATATACTGATAATATTCAGGTGAAGTTAGGTCCACGTCTACAAGAATGATTGTATCTATATGTGTACTAGTGTTCCAGTACTCTGAGCTGTCCCTTACTCTGTACAGGATGTTGTAAGATCAGCATAAATGCTGTCTATATCCACATCTCCCTCAGGTGTTAGATCGAGAGCACACCATGGTGTGTGGACCTGTAGGTGTGTGTCTGCTGAAATCGGAGCTCTTGAGCCCTACCTGATCCCATCTGCAGGGAAGGCCTCCTCTGTAAAGGCAGGTTGTGTTCCTCTATTAGTACACTGAAGGTAAGCTTGGCCCTCCCAACATGCCACCGTTCTCATACAGGTGCCAACTGTATTTGGCCAAATGTCTTAAAAGCCACAGTACTCATTCTCTGGCATCTCTTGCATGCTTCAGAATGTAGAGGGGACAAATGCACTGAGGTCCTCTGTCCCATCATGTGTTGGCATTTCTCTGCTGCCACAGAGACTAAAGTTTTCCTAAATGCAGAAGAAAGTAAACCTGGTGCAAGCAATTGATCTTTGTTTTTAAGATTAAAAAAAAAAAGAGTAAAAAGGGAATCTGGACATTTGTAATGGAACTGGCACCTTCAGTGTACTGCCTGTGTCAGTAAATGCACTGTTTAAGAGTCACGTTTAGCCCCTCAACAAGTTCATTGTTTTTTTCCGGTGTTCTTTAAAGGTGTGCATGTGACTATAAATGCTGCACTGTGTACTTGTATAAGCCGTTCCTTATGTCCTTCTGCTGTGGTCCTTTGTTCTGATGTGATGTTGTCTTTTGATACAGGGGTATTCCTCATCTGCTCTATGAATCTGCTTGTTTTGAGCGGTAATTGCTTCTTTATTTCATATTGCTTTATTGTTCAAATCAAACAGATAAGACACAGAAAGACTAGCTCATGCTGGAAGCATTCACGTATCTCGCCATGCATGTGAACTAACTTGAATTAATTGTAAATTCACAATATGTTATAAAACAATATAAAATAAAGGTGATTTCTGGTGAAGGAGAAGGTAACAAAACATGCTTATAGATCTCTGAAGAGTTCTTGTTTATACTTTACATACCCAATGTCAGATAAACATAGTTTGTCACAACTTATTCAGTATTTTACTGGAGGCATTACATTTCTTTTACTTTTCACTAACTGCTATTTGTGATGTTTTTCCCACTGTTTCCCTGTGGTTGCTGAGAGAGAGAGAGATTATATTCTCCAGCCAAGGGAGGTTCTTCTCTGTGCACCATCCTCCAGCCTGACTCTGCTTTCAAAGAGACGAGACCTCCACAAGATCCCCTTATCCAGGTCACTCTTAAAGGCATGTGTAGCTCCAAAGCAGCAATACTGGGTTGATCAGACTAAATTGAAACATTAAAACATTTTTACTTTGCTCCCTAATTTGACTAGTTTCCACATAATGCCTCTGTTAAACAGAATAGGGTGCTTGTTTATTTGGGAGATTTGACATTTTATGTACTGCATATCATTTGTGATTTTGGCATATTGCAGCAAGTTGTTAAGTGCAAAGAACCACGAAGTAGTGTTTTGCTACTTTAACCCTACTAACCTGAGGAATAAGCCTTTGATGAGGAATGAGTGACAGGTTTGGGTTTGAAGTATTATTGTTCTCATTTTTGAATTTGGGTTATAGATGGACAACAGCTGGAATATGAAGATCCTCAAAACAGTGGCTCTGTTGTGTTTTTAAAGGATATTATAAAGAATATTAAATCAGGAAATCATGTCCATTAAATAACACCCTGGCTTGTGTTAACTTAGAATCTTCATGCAAAAATCTGATTTTAGATTTGTGTCTTTATTCACAAAGCTTAAGAGTAGGAGCACTGATCTAGGATCTGTTTGTCTTGGTAATGTTATAGTAAATAAGAAGTCCTATTCTCAGAAGCTTTATGAATAGAGGCCCAAGTCTCATCAGTTGCTGTATTCAGTGCTGTTAAAGCCTTAAACATTGAGACATTTGATAAATATGGACTCTTATCTCATATGACTTCATATTAAATAACTCATAAGCTTAATACCAGATGTTCACTGAAGGTCAATAACTAAAAATATTAAGTTATATATAATTGCATATGAATTTAATTCTACGCCAATCATAGTTTATAATTGTGTATATATTGTTACATTCCAAAGGGTCCGCTTGTAGTGAAAGCTTTTAGTAAGGGATTTAACCTTTAAATTGCTCTGTAAGTTATATGGGCAGGCTAGAATCACTTTATGATGTTTCAGGAAGGTGTACTCTTAACTACAATTTGTAAGAAGATACTGGTTTATTTGTTCTCTGTATTTTAGGTGCTGCCCATTAGAGAAGACTCTTAAAGGGAACCACACCTGACCAAAGGTTTCTGTTTTAGAGAGAGCTCTTTAAGATTGTGTTATTTTTCAATTAACAGTTAGTGAGCTTTAATTTGTTCTTAATTACTTCTCATTTGTCAGCAATTAAGGAAAGACCTGAGACTCTGCATGTGTAAGCGCTGCTGCTTACGACTTGTCTGTTAAACAGAGTGCCACAAGCATTTCACTGGCACTAGCTTAGAAACCAGAATTAATGTTTTGAGTAATCAGTACTGACATTTGACTGAAGTAGTGCAGGACATCTCAAACACTAGTATAATTAAAGTGTAATGCTCAGCGTCTGTCACCTGCAGAATCTCAGAAGTTTTGCGTCAGAGTATTAAGACTTCTTAAAGTTGTGTTCTGAGAAATTGTTATAATTTGGCGGTATGTAGCCAAATTGAACAACAGAAAGGTAATACTCTTCCTTTTTTATTGAGATATATGTGTGTTTATACACAATCATCTAGACTGACCCTCATTTCTGTCTTTATTTTAGGGTAAGTCTACATTTCCTTCTTGTTCTAATTACCATACGAGACTCCTAGCCCAGGATGATGTCCTCTCAGCCCACTCTTATGTTGAAGGCCCATTTTTATTCAACTTGATCATCGCTTCATTCATTCAGACATTGACATTATTACTTTAAAAAAATCAAAAACTTTGTTTTTACTGTCATATAATGTGTGAATGTGGAAAACAATAAATAGTCATACATCAACTTATTCTTGTGCTGATTTTTTTCTTTTTCTGAGATCATTCTTGAGTGGTTTTCTAGAGTTGGAGAACACCTGAATAGAGTCATAGTTTTGTCCTGATACAACTGAAAGCTTAAGACACTCCAATTACTAAGTCACAGACACCTTATTCAGTGACTTTTTTCTTTCTGCTAGGAGCTGCGACTGTCTTTTTGGTAGAAGTGGAGTCTTCTCTCCGTGGCTTTGGGGTGCTCTTCTTTGTTGCTCTGAGTCTCTTTGTCCTGTTTAGAGTTGAGGACTTTGGTGGAACACGAACAGTGAAAACTGGAACTACACTTTGAGTCCTGATAGGTTTGCCTGATGTAGTTTGTGGACGTTTAGGTGAAGTCTTGCGTAGGTACACGCCTCTGCTGCCATGTCCTGATTTTGCCAAGGGACAGGTGTTACCCCCATATCTGCATAAAGGGTTGGGACACAGTGCTAGTTTAGTAAAACTACTTGTAATGGAATTGTGCTCTGCGTCCACTGAAATCCCTAACTTGGAACCTCGTAGATCACCGTTTCTTAAACAAGCTGCATTTCTTGTCAAGGTGCTGGCAGTAGGTGGGCGAGATCGCACTGGTTTCCCTCGTTCTTTCTGCACACTAGCCACCTGAAGCCTTTCTAACTCCAACAGACGTGCCACCAAAGGAGCAAGGCAAGGATCACTTATGAACAGCCTCTGCTGACTTTCAGAGTATTCTGCGGTGGAAAGGGTAAAATCTAAATCTTTGAGAGGAACAGGAAGAACATCTGCATATACGTGTCCTTCCATCTCTGTGGAAGAAAGGTCCACATCGTTGTCAATTGACTCAGGCTTCAAGTCTAAGTCCACAGGGGTGGCCCAGCTTGAAACCTGAACACCTTCTTTCTCCTGCTCTGAAAGGTCACTGTCATCAAAGCTGAGGTGTAATGACATTGCTGTGTTATTTAATGAGTCTGTATCACTAACTTTCACTTCTGGAATTCCAGCACCAGAAATGTTTGCACTTGAGCAGGGTGAGGCTTTTGTTCTTTCATTGTTTTCATGTTTTCTGTCTCTTGGAGTTGCAGTGTGGCTGGTCTGCATGGCAGTGATTTTCAGTGCACAGTCGGTCTTAACTGCATTCTGGCTTTTCCATTTGCTATGTTCAAATGTGTCCCTCTTTCTACTGGCAGGATGTTGTAGACCAAGCATCTTCCATCTGTGGGTCAGCATCCTTCTCTGGTTGTTCAGATGATGTCTCTTACTAGAAAAGATATCATATTTAGCTGAAGAAAAAAAATGTTGCATAATGTGAAATTTGTAAAATTCTAGATTTGATATCAGATTACGATTCTAGACTTGACAGCAGAATTGAATTCTAGACTTGATATTAGGTCCTAGTTGGTGGAAAGCAAGGGGTCTAGCGTTGCACAATTATATGGAGGTACATTCAGTTCAACTACAGGTTAAGGATTTTGGCAAAGCCACCAGGCTCTGGTGCCAAATGCTGTCAGAAGGGATGGTGTAGATTTCTGATTTATTCAACACACTTCAAAAGTTTGAAATGGGCAAGCATTACTAAATATCTCATTATAGTCTGCAACAGTGGCAGTTAATACACGTTTACCATCACGTTACCGGGAGTGCATGAGGCTAATATTCCAAAACACTCTGTACCTGATGAACTTGTAATGATGATGCCTGTCAGCAGGCTGGGAGTGTCCCCGGAGGGTGAAAAGAGAAGTCCATATCTACTTACACTTTGGCTGATTCTGGTAGGCCACAGCAGATGGTTGGATCATATGCCAAATAAACAACGGAATTCCTGGCTGATGAAGCTTTCTGAGGATAATTTTTTCACAAAAAAGATGTGTATTAGGAAAAGATCAAAATCAGGACTTGATATGCATTGCAAGGCTGATGAATGTATTCAAAAAATAAGGTCACATGTAACTGAAAAGAATATTTTGGTGCACTCACTCCATTAGACAGGTGAAGATCCTCAATTTTTTGTATTAACTGTGTGATTAAGAGGTCCTGTGGAAACGGTACACAATAATCAATCGTGGTGTATATGATCTACATACAGTCCATAATTAAAATACTCAGAGATAAGCTGTCAGAACCAGTCTAGGACAAACAATGTAATCATGATTTGCAGTACTCAAATGGTTTAAACTATACTAGTGCATCTCCAAACATTTAATTCAAAAGATAAACTCTTTTTAAATTAATTACACAAAGTAGTAAAAACCTTTTTTGTGTTATAATGTTGATACTGTGTGTATAGTAATATACTCTAAAGGAAATACTGAATTTCATGAGCTATGTCATCAACAGTAAAACAAAAAAGGTTTGAAATGTCACTTCACATTTTTGAGATACTATGAATGTTACCCACGAGACATTCAAGTAAGTCAGACTACAGAAGCAGCTCACGTTACGTACCTTATCAGTGTCTCTCAACACGTGTTCTGAAACATAGGCGCAAATGTAGCGTCTACAAGTACAAACAAAGTAAAACAACCAGTTTAAAATGCCACTGACCTCCGGATGGTGCTTGAATGGGTGGCACAGCTGTCCTGCCTTGCCACGGACGCTAAGAAAGAAACAAGGAAAGTTCAGTGAGACGAGCACTGTGGAAATGAAGACGCCTCCTCAGCAGAGTTCACACTGCACTGACAGGCGGCCACTTACACTGTCTGTCTGTCTACTAGAAACATCTGTACTGTACAGCAGCTCTGTCCAACATCTCATACTTACACTGTGCACTGAAAATAGACACAGTTGATTAAAATGAAAACAATATGCACATATATCAGTTTCAATAACAAATGCCAAACGTAAGCTTAAGGCCTAAAGCCGGGTGAAGTCACCACATACCTGAGACCTTTCTCCTCTGACCATGGTCAGTCTCTCAGCTCTAATATACTGTACATGGACAGTGAGTCATGTTACTGCGCTTTCATCCACACAAGTGTGTTCACTACAGCTACAGATTTCTGGTTAAAACGTGAGGTTAGCTAAGCTAGGCTAGTTGTGTCATTTCAAATCAGTGTCTTCTGTTCACGACTAAACCCAATCCATGGCAACAAGCTGTCAGGTAACAACAAACAGCCCATTGTGGCTAAAATAACATCATTTCACAGCTTACCTAATCTTCTCATTCATAGATCATATCTACTTTGGTTTATTTAATATCAGTATTTATGTGGAAGGCTGGAGCATTATTTATGCTGCTACACTAAAGACTAAAGTCAGTATAAAGGGAGATAACAGCAGCGGCTCTCTGGAAAACTTCCGGTCACGTGATGACGCTTGTGCGCTTTGTGCCTTTGATCCCAAAAGTCTTTTATTACACCACTGAAGCCATTAACACTAAAACTCAACATTTTACTACTTAGACTTTTTGGCATAATATTATTAAATCCTATTTTTGCTGCTTATGTATTTCTCCTCACTTAAGGATTATTATTTTTCATTATTAAATTAATTGCTATGATAATATTTTAAGTCACTATTTTTGAGATATTACTGCTGTCAAAAGAACAACTTGAGTAGACTGTGCTAAAATAAGATTACTTCTAAAAATATAATGACATGATATTAAAAATAATAACATAATTTCAAAATAATAAATATGATAAAATAATGATATAATATTAAAAATTGCATCTCAGAATAATGGCTTCCTATATCAAAATAATGTGTGAATATCTCAAACATAATGACATTATCTTGAAATAATGACTTTGAACATAATGACATAATATCTCAAAAAGTAATGACAGTATCTGAAAATAAGTAAAATGATTGAATTTCTCTAAAGAACCACATAACATTTCACTTAATAATGAACAGTGATTGATGTTTTAAAGTGGTAGAGTGGATTATATTAGAGGATATATGACCAGTAAAACGTGAGAGACGTTTTGTGTTTACTGTGAGAGACACTTGAAACTTGTTTTTCTGTCATCAGCATCAACTTTTTTCTCGACCCCCCTCCTCTGTGTAAATTGGGCAGAGTGAAGTACTATATTATGCCATTTTAATGTCAAAATGGATCGAATTTGGTAGCCAGAAATATTAAATGAATTAAATATTTTACTTTTTACTTTAATTTCCTCAAGACTGTAATATAAAAAAAATTATATTTGCCGCACATGCGTTACTAACAGTGTAATACGCCACTTTATTTCAAAGTAAATCCCCCCTTTTATGTGGATCATGGAATGTTCCGGTTCACTTTCCAACGCTCCGACTTTCCCAAGTCCACATTCTGAAGGGGGGGTTATTGACAAGCATCTTGGCGGCCTAACCGGTGGCCATTCGTGTTCATCTCGCTAGGTGGGTTATTTGTTTTTACACACACACCACAAGAGCGTGATAACCGTTTTACTATTAAAAGTATCCAAAATCGGCTCGTGTATTTCTATTGGAGCGAACGAGCGGACTGTTTATCCAGGCTGTAGCTCGTTATCGCGTAGCTTCATTAATAGAACGGAGCGGCGCAGAGCTGCGCTAATCTACAAATCATCGCCCCCGGAAGTGCTTCGAGGACATGTAATGTAAATCTGCAGACTGCGGGCCGTTTGTTTTGTAGCACTCAGCCTAGATATTTTAAATGACCTACATATTTAGCTTATATATGGCAACATTACAACAGCAACGTTATTATTACAATGTAACGTTCCTGACTCATCTTTCTGTAACGTTAGAGACTTGTACTATGTAACTGGTTTATTAAAGCTAACGGTAGTTCACATGAATGCGAATAAGAAATTAATGTTTTCCAACGTGATATGAAGCTAACTAGCTAGCTGTTTAATGTAAATGTAGCTAAATGTCGTCTTTTGCACAGAATGTATCATACAAAATTGACTCTTTGTTTATGTCAACGAACATTTTATTATGATTTGTCATACTTGAGGGGGAACACAGACGTAACATTTCACTAAACAAGCAAACGTAGAACATTTCACTAAAATAAAATGATAAACTAATTATTTATGTTGATTTATTAACTGCATTTTCCCTCAGTGTGCAGAGACAGAGCTGCCAACATGTCCAGCAAAAGGGCCAAGGGCAAGACCACCAAAAAGCGCCCCCAGAGGGCCACTTCAAACGTGTTTGCCATGTTCGACCAGTCTCAGATTCAAGAATTCAAAGAGGCTTTCAATATGATTGACCAAAACAGAGATGGCTTTATAGATAAAGAAGACCTACATGATATGCTGGCTTCTTTGGGTAAGACTGGTCTAGCAGACACAGTCAGGACGTGAGATCTCCTCAGTCTGTCAGTAATGTCTAGTAAACATATTCCTTCAAACAGGATTTGCAGTAAACTAACTCAGTGTTTATTGTCAGGTAAGAACCCCACAGATGAATACCTCGAGGCCATGATGAATGAAGCACCCGGTCCTATAAACTTCACCATGTTTCTCACAATGTTTGGGGAAAAACTGAATGGCACAGACCCAGAAGATGTTATCAGAAATGCCTTTGCTTGCTTTGATGAAGAAGGAACAGGTAAACCATTACTAATACAAGTAGACTTCATGAACATTAATCAGCTTATTGTTATTTAGAACACGTTAAGATTGCCCTTACTAAATGTTTTCCCAACAACCCATGCAGGATTTATACAAGAGGACTACCTCAGGGAGCTTTTGACCACCATGGGCGACAGGTTCACAGATGAAGAGGTGGACGAACTCTTCAGAGAAGCCCCTATTGACAAAAAAGGCAACTTCAACTACGTGGCATTCACACGTATCTTAAAGCATGGTGCCAAGGACAAGGATGATTAGGAAGGGACTGAATTGCACTGAAGATTAATGCAAACACATACACTGTTTATAATACTGCACATCATGTTTTAATTGTCTCTGGCTCTTGCAATGTCTTTAGAAGGAAGATACATAAAATTATAAGGCTGTTAGATTCTTCCCATGGACCTCTCTCATATTGTCTTTGTAGATTGTAAATAAGTAATTAACTGTATATGTGATCTGTGGTGTACTCAGGAGCAAAATGAAGCTGTGGCAGTCGAAGGTTTGAAAATAAACTGGAATAATGTTATACACAATAGTATATACAGGCTGTTGAATGGCTACTTCATTGATTATGACTCCAATCCCATATCAGCATGCTTGTGAAGGCTAGAAGTCACTTATCTCCTGATGGGAATGCTGTTCATTTTAAAACGTGACAGCATTAAATCATATAAGAAGTGATGAGACATGACATGACCTTGCCATTTCTCCACCACATCATCCTGTGTCACTTGACTGCTTAGCTTTATGCTGGGCAAAGCAACCTAACTTAATGAAGTATAACTTATTTAACTTCATGTCAGCAAAAGTTACAATTAAGTGAATGTTATGTCCATATTTAAAACATAGTACAGACTATTCTACTATACTAGAGTATGTTATTAGGGTTGAGCCGGATACTTGTTTCAGACGAGTACCCGGTACGGATAAAGCATTTGTGACGAGTACGATCACGATACGAGTAAAATTAGTCATTAATTGTGCTCGTGCTGAATGAAAATCCTACTGACTGTCTTCACGATCTGTGATTGGCCAGTCACACAGAGCGCCCGCCCCTCCCTTCACAGACACGTCTCTGTGTGAGAGAGAGAGCTCTGGCTGCAGTCACCAGTCACTCAGTCGCACACACACTCACACACACCTTAATTATCATTGTTTAATTTTG
>BRDA01001475.1:42098-57052 GCA_036984385.1 Crenuchus spilurus | reverse complement strand
CTGTGCTGAGACTTAATAAATGATCCACCAGCAATATTTCTGCTGCATATATTAACATGTAAATAGCTACATCAACATAATCTGATCTGTTTGTATCTTAAAACCTTATTTATGCTTTTTTATTTAAATAAATACCCCCCTTTTTTACTCATGTGCCTCATTTACTGGCATTTATAGGGGCCCACTGTCATTGAGAGTGTACAGGGCCCCGAATTTGCTGCTACGCCCCTAAGTGGGGGGGGGCAAGTGGGACTGAGTTACCAGGGCCCCAAGTGGGGTGAGGGCCCTTGAGGAGTCTGGAATTTTATTTTCCTTTAAATATTAAAGGAAATAATATTTGATAATAGGGGTGAGGGGCCCTGGGCACTGCTTGTCCATAGGGCCCAGAATTTGGTGCCACGCCCCTGAATGACTGGGCTATTTAGGCAACTACTTTCTAGGTATTATGGTTTTGTTCCAACAGTGTCTGAACTGAAGAGTAGTTTGGACTCTAACCTGTCTGTACTAGCTAATTCTCTTAATGGAGACAAAGCACTGTTGTATGTAGCTCTGGATAAGAGGTTTCTGCTAAATGCTGTAAATGTAAATGTAATTCCTCTTTAAATCTGTGAGCTCAGTTGCCATGATTCTGTTCACTGGGCCTTTTCTTCTGCTTTGACCTTTAATGGCATCATGTTGTAGGCCTTGAACTTGGATTCTGTTACTCCAGTCCTGACCTGAAGTCTGATGCTGAGGACTAATCCACATCCCAAAGGACATTATCAGTTACAAAAGCTGTAACAGCTGTAAAGGAAAACCTGCACAAACCGGTACATTTTCACACTTCAGACATGAGTAAAGGATGTTATTCTTCAACTTCAGCTGAAATTAAAGTGAATAAATCTGCACTGTTTAATCAGTCAGGTTTTGTTTAGTTCTGAAAGGATTTATTTTCCAATACTGAAGGTGTATTATGTCACATTTTATTGCTGTTTTGTGACTGAGAAACAAGTACTTCAAGCTAAATAAAACTTTTTTTACATTTACAGGCCACCTGTGACTAGTCATGGCTTCATTAAAGGTGTAGTTTTTCTTTATTTTTCCTGATATCTTCCACTTGTGCTCAAAGGTCTCGTTATTATTTTATTGATAGTTTTCTCATTGTTTTTGCAATGTGTTGCCAAATCTCTACCACAACAAGAGCTTCTGTTAGTTGCAAATTACTCTGAATTAGTGAATAAGCTACTTGTAAAAAGATGTGAATGAGAAACATGAAATCCATTGCCAAAGGCAGCAGTCATTCATTTTTTTCAGTGATCAAAAAATGGGACCTCCAGATGCTGGGATGGCCCATTCAGATCAATGGAAGATACTGAAGAGCCATATATCAAAAGTGTTTTAATATTGTCCTCACTACCAGATTCATGTGCATCAATGTCAGATGATGTGTGTCTGTGTGAACCTTCACCTTTTTACATCACAGGTACTTGAGTCACTCAGAAATAAGATGTACACATGTTGCACTTAGCTAGTCAAAGTGTTTCAGGACACAGTGTGACTTACTATGAGCTTTGAAAATGCCATGTACCCTTTAAACTATGTGCCTGAATGATGTGTCCACCATCTGACTCAGAGAAGAAATGGCTGATCTATAAATCTAGTGACAGTGATACAGTCAAGAAGCCTTAATTTTATAATAAATGACTGCAGGGGTGTGGTAGTAGGTAGCAGCTCTAGCTTCTGGGTGAACCATTCTGTTATCACTTTGAAATAAATACTCATTAAGTGTTGGACTATAACTCAGTCTACATTTGAAATGTTTGCAGTTTAGTTCATAGAAAGCTCATAGATAAGCTCATTATACTGATGAATTGTTGACTGCCTTCTCTGACTGTCTACTGTGGGAATGTTGACTATCAATATCACCTGCACCTGCACACACCTGCACACCTGAATAATCTACATGTACACCTGTGCATTGACTTTGGCAGTGACTCTGGGTCTGTGGTCAGTAAAAGCAGAGACATTTGACAGCAATGTGACTTTAAACATTCATTAACATGCTCAGTGATTTAATGCTGTTATTGTGTTTTTACTATCGGACATTGTAAAAGAAAGTTTGCGTAGAAATATGATAGAAAGATCTAGAACAAGTGTTCTACAGCTGCAAAAAAAAGCAAGTGAAGAATGGTGTGGATGCAAGTCTGGAACCACTGTTGGTTCCAATTAGCTTAACCTCTGAAATAGCCTGGACTCACCAGTGGAACCAGCATCTATTTCTTCCATTCAGATAGTCATTACTTTCTTATTTTTTAAGAGCCATAAAAAAGTAAGGTGTCATAGAAAAGCTGCCTATTTTTAGCTGCTAATTCAAGATTTTGCATCAAATAAATGTTTTTGCAATACATGATAAAGCAACGTTGAAATAAAATGTTGACATGTATAGATTTTTTGTTGCTGTACCATAACTGATGTTTGAGTCCTAAACAAACAGAACTGAGCACTCAGGTTGTTCTGGTGAAAGGTGCCCTCTTCTGGCACAAATCTGAGTTGTAAGGTAAACCTACATGACGTCCCTTCAGTGCTGTGCAGCCTGAAATAGATTATGTCTGAGATTAAAAATGGTAAATGTCTTATGCTTTTGTATTCATCAGTAAATTGTAAGCGTCAACATTTTCATTAAGTTGCTGTATAAAAACTATTAAAATACAATGAAGTTTAGAGGCTACCATATTAATTTAACAACCACACCTCTCGACTATGCTGATGGGTGTGGAGGTGTTGGTGTTGTTTTATATCATTGGTTAATGATTTTCCCTGCTTGTTGGTGCTTGGTCATTTATGCTTAATATTCAGGTAAATCTCTTGGTTGATGTTAAATAATTAACTACCGGAAAATGTTGTATGTAAGCAATACAAGAAAGAAAGAGTTAAGTGAAGCAGTGAAGGTGCTGCAGGTCTCGTATCACTGGCTCAGAAGAGTGATGAGGTTCATTGCTGGCGAGGGGCCAGTTGCCATGGCAACCAGGAGCTGCCAAAGTTGCGTGTTGATGGATGACAGTTTGAACTGCTCACAGATGATGGAGCCTCTGCCTGGAGGCTGCTTGTGGGGTGGAGACACAGAAAGAGAGAGATAGAGGGACTGAGATAGAGGGAGCTACAGAGATAGTGACAGACTGACTGACACACACACACACAGAGAGAGAGAGAGAGAGAGAGAGAGAGAGAGAGAGAGAGAGAGAGAGAGAGAGAGAGAGAGAGAATGTAATGGACACTAACCTCTATTAGGGCTGACAATGTTGGATGCTTGTCATGACTTGTAACTAAACACACACACACACACACACACACACACACACACACACACACACACACACACACACCCTTCATTCCCCACTCATCCCACTTATACATCCATTATTCACTCATCTATAACTGCTTTCAGATGTGCTCATCAGAAATCCATCACTGTGTCTCAGGGGTTAGTGCCGTGCTGTGTGTATAAACACTACTGACTCAAAGTTCAGCTGTCCTGCTCTGAGCTCTCAGTTGCGTAACATATGACGAGTGACAGTTCACTGAGTTCAGATTCAAATCGAAAACCTCTGTTTTGGTGAGAAAAGCACAACCACAGACTATTTCAACAGAACATTCACATCTAACATCAAATCAAACACAAAAGAGATGAGTGTGAGACACACAGGCGTGTGTGTGAGAGAGAGAGAGACAGAGAGCAGTGTGACACTGTATGACACTCTCTATACATCCTTCAGCAGTGTGTGTGTAGATAAGAGCATAAAGAAGTGTGTTTGTCCTCTGGGATTTCACTATGACAACCACAAACAATAATGTCTGCCACATCAGTACACACACACACACACACACACACACACACACACTGCTGAGGGGTATGAAGGGAGTGTCATACAGTGACACACTGCTACTATTTCTCTCTCTCTCTCTCTCTCTCTCTCTCTCTCTCTCTCTCTCTCTCTCTCTCTCTCTCTCTCTCTCTCTCTCTCAATGTTCAGTTCCATCTTTGCTATGTGTGTGTGCTGAGAGGTTATTTGTCCCCTCAGTGAGCATGTTTACAATCATCTTTCAGCTCAGTATGTGAGAAAGTGTGTGTTTGTGTGTGTAATGGCAGTGGTGAATGTGTCTCTTTGCCTGAAGGAGACCTCTGCTTGTCTGACAGTAAATATTATTTTCTTACAGCCTCTATTCAGCATGTGTTTGTATGTGTGTGTGTGTGTGTGTGTGTGGGTGCGTGTGTTGTGTGTGTTGTAAAATCGACTCAATAAACTCAGTAAAAGTCATTCAGTTCTCATCAGCTAGATGAATAGCCACGTAAAATGTGTTAATGCTGTGTGTGTGTGTGTTTCTTGCTGAAAGAAAATAAACATGTTGTAAGGAGATCTTTCTGCTATTCATGAATAGCCCTCCCTCCAAAAGAAATTAAAAGCTCCCCCCCCCATTTTTATTAAAATGTCAGTTAAATGATGGATTGACACTTACAAAATGCTTCAATAAAAATAAAATCACTTTAATATTTAATATTTATTTATAATAACTTTAATACAAATCATGTTTTTAAATACGTACTACAGGTTCTATTTTGGAGTATTTACTGTTTATGTGATATTGTGAAATATTTCATTTTTCGATTTTAATCTTTGTTTTCCTAATTAATTTTGTAGCGTTTTTGTGATGTCCTGCTATTTAACAGGCAAGTACTTTTGTGCTTCCTATTCAAACACCTCCAGCTCATATTTTAAAAACTATAAAGGTGTCAGAGCACCTATAATATGTCTTATGCTAATTAGAAGGAAATGTGGTAAATCCTTTTTGAATTTAATATACAATGATTTGCAGAAAAGTATGTGTGTGTGTGTGTGTGCGTGTGTGTGTATTTGTGTGTGTGAAATATTGTACAGTTTGACCAAAAAGTACATCCTCCATTGAACAAAGCTTATGTAAGAATATGTTAACATTAAAATGAAAATTAATTCATGAAATGTGCTGCACATCTCCTCCTGGTTGAGGTAATGTTCTCTTGAGCATAAAATCAGCCAAAAGCAGCAGACTTTTTTGGGAAAAGAAAAATGTCACATACTTAACTAGACAATACATTAATGCTACCCAGATTTTTTTTTTCAGGAGAATAGCTAACAGGGAGTCATTACAGTCAACCACAGACTACAGTAGAACACAGTTATCTAATAGTGTTGATTTAACACTGGCAGATTTACTGTGTAGGTCGTGTAGATTACATTTTTTCTGTAATTTCAGTGGTGATGTTATTTAAGATTCAGATTAGAACCTGATGGGCCGAAGTTAAAAATTCAGAGCTAAAAGCTTAGCTGGAACCTTTTGCTTAATTTTTTCATCAGAATCCATGACATCAGCATCCTAGATCAGATCACATGGAGTAAACCAAAAGTAAAAGAGGTTAAAAATTACCAATCTCAGCTCCTCTTAGACTGTTTTAGATTCTGAAACAATGTTAAATGATAGTAAATTCTGATGGACTAAGAAACAGATCATCTGTCCAGTAAACAGAGATGATGATTCTTCAGCAAGAAGTATGAGAAATAGGAGTACAGAACTCTGAACAGTGTGTTAGCTGTGTTAATCCTGATTAAATGTATGGTCTGATTCTAGATTCATGGAAAAAAAAAACTGATAAAAAATGACTAAGACATTCCTTTATTTTATTTTTTTTTGACAATTTACAAATAAAGAAAAATTCACATTGAAACTAATGTTGAAATTTCAAGCCAATATTTTTGGGAGGAACTGCATGATTAATGTGCTCTAGATTCTCCCACCACTTTCTTATGGGGTTCTTTCGTTTTTCTACAGTCTCAGTTTTCGAGATGATCACAGATGGAGAGATTCACTGGAGTTTAATAATGACAAACAGTATACAAAGAAGGTTAATGAAAAACAAAATTACTAAAGTACTAAATGTACCATGTCATGTCAGATGATCAACCACTGGCTTGCTTTGTAACCAATTTCGGTAACACTTTATAATAACTTTCATTAATAAGCCATTACCTAATGATTAATATCTGTGAACAAATCATTAGTTCATGAGAATTTGAACATGAAGAAATGTTTATAAATGAGAGTTCATGTAGTTACTATGTACATGTAGTAATGATTGTATTCATTTTTGCAAATGTTAACAAATCATTAGTAAATCATTAGTAAATCATTTGTTAATGAAATTCTCATGAACTAATGATTTGTTCACAGTTATTAATTATTAGTTAATCAACTATTAATGACAGTTATTATAAAGTGTTACCACAATTTCAGTGTTTTGTCTCTTCATGGACTGGATACAGAGGGATAATATTTGACAATATTTCATTCAAATAGTTTGTCTTACACTAAAACAGCTGCAGCCTGATCCTAAATCAGCTGGTCCACACTTTACAATGCTGAATGCCCAGCACCTGACTGGTGGTAGTGGAGAAGCCAGTTTGTGGTATACTGGTGCAAAAAAAAAAAATAGATATAGATATAGATAGATAGATAGATATTTTAGCAAGTGAAATGTCTAAACATTGTATATAAACTGAGTTACCTTCTTTTTGGATGAACTGTATTACTAATATTATTATACAATTATTTTTGAACATTTTTACCAAAGATCCAACTGGCAGATCATTTTTCTCCCTACAAACATTGTAACGTGCCACTGAAGCTACCTTTCACTTGCTAAAATATCCGTTTTGCAGTGTGCACCCTTCATTATGCTACATCATTTCTAACTTGCCTCCTCTTGGACATTAGCAGACCCAACCAGGTCTTGTCTATGTGAAAAGTTTTGCTGCAGTCTCTTAATAATCAATAATAAGTACTCACAAATATGGGCACAAACTCTACATACATTTAAAAAATAAGAAAGTAAGGCACTGTTTGGTTTGTTTCTAGAGAGAAACTATCTGTAAATGTGCTGTCCATTTCATTGTATGTTAAAGGAATGGTTCAGCAAAAAATCTAATTTACACACTTTTCTCCTCACCTCTGTGGCTGATTAGCCTTGCTGGATGACTGAAGGTTCCTTCTTTATTTTATTTTTTTACTAATACGAGCTAGCATAATGCAGCTAATAAACAGTCACAAGCCTCACAAGCCAGACTTCTGGCTATTGTCAGCGATTTTAGTTAAGTTTCATCGCTCAACGTGGCCAAGAACCACCTACTTTGACAGGAAATAGTCACATGACAGACATGCACAACAAACAACAAACCATTGATTTTTTAATGCAGGAACCTGACGATTGTCATGATAATGCTGGAACAAAAACGTTATTGAAATAAAGTGTTATATCTGTTGGCAAACATGAGATGATACCTTGTACACTTGCTACGAACTGCTTCAAGCTCGACCAATCCATTGACTGCATCTCATTCACAAAGACTCTCAAGGTTGTCACAGTGTGTAGAGTAGATAAACCTGATAAACTGTTTGATTTTGTAAACGGAATTTTCCGCTGAACTATTCCTTTAATTCAGTAAGAGCTCTTTATGACAAAACATTAAAGCTTGGATTTTTAACCCAGCATTCACTTACAACTGAAGATCAGATTAAAGTCATTAAATGACTAGAGGTCATACCCTGTCTGTTAAACATGTTGACTTCATTTACGGCAAAATCTTCCCTGTGGTTCGTTCAGCTACAACTGCTCTATCCAGCCATTAGTTCATGGCACCATAATGGAGCAGTTCTTCCACTTCACTTCCACAGCAAGCAGGCAATCGTTATTTCCTCCCAACTTGAGCCCAAACTAACTCCCCCTGGTGTCCTCTTTCCACCATGTCTGCTGTCCATCGCGAGGAGCCGGCCAAGGCCAAGGTCATGTCCACTCCTCTCGCCTTCTGTTTTTCTCTCTCCCTCTCTCTCTCTCGCCCTCTTTCTCCATCTTCTCTGATCCTAACCGGAGTCCTGGCTCTCTCTCTATCTCTGGACTCTGCTGTCCTGAATGATGCCTCACAAAGGTCCAGACCAGGACACAGAGAGTCCAGCCCATCTTCCCCATCACTGTCCTGCTCCTCCTCCTCCAGAAGCTGCTCAAACCTCTCTGCGGAGGATGATGATGATGATGAAGATGATGACGAAGACTGAGGACTTGCCCCCTCGTATGCACACAGTGGCAGTTGAAGGTATCGTCCAGTCGCATACAGGCAACAGCATGCTGGGACACACTCAGCCGCCTCCCCTCTGAGTACACGCAGTCTCTTGCGGTGAGGACTCGGTGAGATGGCAGACTGAGGATGCTGGACTGGGGCTGCTGTCAACATGGATATGGGGCAGGGCATGGAGGCGGGTCCAGGTGGGAAGCGCCATTCTCTCTGGAGTAGGATTTCTGTCCGGAGGCGTCGCAGAAGGTTATTTATCAGGACAGAGCGGCGTAGGAAAGCTTCGGGATCATCAATGAAACGCATCTTCTCCAGAGAGAGACGCAGAATGTGAGCATGCTCCTCCAACACCGGTGACACCTGCAGGATAGGAGGAGAATTACAGGGGGGTACTGGGGTATTTAAGTGTTGAATGTTATCTAGGGCTTTTTTGTGCTGTGGTGATAAAGCCATGTCTGGTTTTAACCCCATGGTTGGGTGGTTTACCATGGGGAACCTTATTCCAGGGGTGTAGTGGAGGATTTCATAACTGTGCAGTTTAGGAGGAAGGATACCCTACAGTGAATGTTGATTTGGATCCCCCCCATTATGGCACTTTATTGTAGGAAGGGCAGGAGGGCACTGGCACTTGTGATGAAGATAATGAACTTACCACTGCCGTAGGTATCACTTCACCATCGTAGGGTGGTAATGCAGTCATTCACAGCCCTAATTTTCACTTGACTTATTCATGCTCCTCCCACAAATACTTTGATTTTGTAGCTTCTCAGTCTAGGTTTTACATGACAAAAATTATATTCAGCCTAATGAGAAACCGTAGTGAATTTTAGAAATTTAGTAGGAATGCACAGAATATTCAGCAATTATTTGGGCAAAAATGGCAAAAATCACATTTTTGGTATTTGGCCTAATAAGTGAATAAACAGAACATTGATGTTTTAATGACACTGTTACCTTTTTGGACATTCAGAACTGGTGCTTTTCATCGCCAGTTAACAAAATACAGATTCACCAGCACAGTTACAGTTTAGTGAGCAAATCCTGATATCCTGCTGGTTTGGCAGAACATGACTGAAGTGCTCTTGAGCAAGGCACCTAACTCCCAACTGCTCCCCAATCTGCCCATCACTTTGGGCATGTGTGCTGACTGCCCTCTAGTTTGTGTGTTAACTAGTGGGTGTGTGTGTTTCACTGAATGAATGGTTTGAATGCAGAGGTCAAATTCCTTTATATGTAAATGTATTGGGCAATGATTGTGCACTTTTCACTTTTCACTTCACCTCCACTACAACCGTATCATAATAAAAATAAGACATCTGATGCATCTAACAGTGTGAACGCATACAAAACACACAAACACATACAAAATAATAACACATTTAGACTGAATTAATTACACAATTACACAAAGTAGGTATTTAACCACAAGCTGTACTTTATGTTATACTCTGAGGGATAATATATCAGGTCCTTTTATCTTTATGTATAAGTTTAGCTTTAGGATACCTGAGATAGTCGTTATGTAGAATGAGTGTTGCTGTTAAACTCACAGTGTGACAGTAGCTCCTGAAGCTTAGTGGAAGGTCATCATCCTCCACGTACTTCCTCTTAAAGTAAGCGATACGTGACATGGTCACATGATCAGGGGCTCTCCTACAAGGTGGCTCTGGATTGAAAGAAATGGATAGTACTTTAATTTGAAGCTCCCTACATCAGAGTTTAGTAAAGAATTAGGGTTTTTCATTACTTCACATGATAATTCATTTTAGTATTCTAAGAATCAAAATGCAGGCTGCCACTGGGATGTAAATAGTGATGGATGATGTAATGATATATTATTATTACAAGAGGTTTTGCAGACCCTGTCTAGGTTTCAAACTGTTGTCAGAGTAGAAAAAAAAATATTTTACACATACTGTCGGTTTAAATCATTTTTAATGTGGTACTGGTAAATTCTGTCAGAAAATATAAAATTCATAATAAATAAATTATAAATCATAATAAATAAATAAATAAATCTATCAATAAAAATGACAGTGTACTATATAATGATAGAATATTTTATGCTATATTGCCCACCTCTAGAAGACATCTGCCAGTCATAAGTACTGACTATCGGTAGATGCCTGAAAACAAAATGTAACATACTTCTTTATGTTTATTGTTGTATTAGTGTGTTGTAGTTACTGACCCTCTGTGAGTTCCTGGGGGGTGCCCCCTGCTGGCGTGGGAGCAGAGACACAGCTCTTACTGCAGTGCTCCGACTCCCAGATTGGCTGGTATATCGGGGGCGGGGCATCGGCTTCATGTTCGCAGAAAGGGTTCATGGACAAGACGAGGGTCATCGCTTCCTCCCTCTGCTCACACAAACAAACAGAGAAAGAAACACAAAATATCACATCATAAATCCTCAGGAGCAGTACTTGCATCACTGACTGATGTCATCATTCTCATCAGGCCCTTCTAACATTTTATGTTTACATTTGAGGCATTTAGCAGACACTCTTATCCAGAGAGACTTACATTTGTGGGTTAGGTGTCTTGCTCAAGGGCACATCAGTCATGACCGGCCCGGGGATCAAACCTTCTAGTCACAAGACCAGACCCCTAACCACCAGGCCATGACTGCCCCTCCTCTTTTTCAGCTACATCAGGTATTAAAACAGACTAAATGTTTAAATGTGTAGTACAATATCTGAACCTGGATAAATGAAATGCTTCCTATAACAGTACAGGACAGTGGTTCTCATTTCTTGACCCTGACGTCCATTGTCCTGCTCATTTTAGAGGATCCTCTGCTACAAACACACCTAATCGAGCTAATAAACAAACTCTTCCTAAGTAGAAGTGGGTGGAGCAGAGGGAACAGTACAACATACAGGGCAGCTGTACTACAACACCAAGACCACTTCTAAAGGACATTTTGTGAAACATTTCAAACCTGAAGTGTTAAAATGTCAAGAAGTTACTTTTAAGCAATTATGTAACTACAAGCCTAGTTGTTAAATTGTAAAAGTAATCTAAATGTAACTTCTTTTACTAGGGAGACACCCAGAAGAAACAAAAATCAAAAGAACTCCTTTATGTCTCAGTAGTTTCTCCTCACTAATATTGAGATAAGAGAGAAACAAATAATAATAATAATAATACATCAATTTTATATAGCACTTTTAATACAACTCAAAGACGCTACACAAAAAGAGATAAGTGAATTTTAGTGGAGGTTGAAAGCTTGCTTAAAAAGATATGTTTTTAACTGTTTTTTGAAGGATTTAAGTGAGTCTGATGCACAGATGTGTAAGGGGAGAATTCCAGAGAGTGGGGGCGGCTATAACAAAGGCCCTGTCCCCTAAAGTACAATGTTTGGATTTGCAGATAGGAAAAAGAAGGTTAGAGTCTGATGACTGGAGACAACGAGAAGTTAATAATAAGTGGGTGCCAAGTTATTAAGGGATTTATATGTAATCAAAAGGATTTTGTAATAGATTTGTTGATGCACAGGAAACCAATGAAGCTTTTGAAGGACAGGAGTGTTGTGCTCTCTCGAGCGGGTGCAAGTAAGTAACTGGGCAGCCGAGTTCTGTACATATTGCAATTTTTGAAGGTGAGTAGAGGGAACATCATAAAGAAGACAGTTACAGTAGTCAAGTCTAGATTAAATGAAGGCATGAATTAGAGTTTCAGCAGCAGAGGTGGAAAGGATGGTGCGAAGACAGGCAATATTACGAAGATGGAAGAAGGCTGTTTTACTAAGTTGTCAGATGTGTAGTTGAAATGAAAGGGTGGGATCTAAAATGAAACCAAGGGTTCCTGATCCAAGGGGAGGGGCTAACTTTACATCCATCAATGAAGAGGGAGAAATCCTGAGCAGATGAGAGGCGAGATTTGGGACCAATTACAATAATTTCAGATTTATTTCAATTTAGTTTAAGAAAGTTATTAGTCATCCAGGACTGTATTGCGGTGAGACAGTTTGTGAGGGTAGAAATAGTGGCAGAGGTAATGGTTTTAGTGGATAAATAAATTTGTGTGTCATCAGCATGACAGTGAAATTGAAGTCCATGTTGGCGAATGATGTGTCCAAGAGGTAACATGTAGAGGATGAAAAGGAGAGGACCTAGCACTGAGCCTTGAGGTACACCACATGTTACAGGAGTACTATGAGGTGTACAGTTATTTATGGATATGTACTGAGATCTATTATAAAAAAATTAATATTAAATAAATCTTCAGCTGAAGTCTTCTGCTGCTCACACATTTCTCCTGACAAAAAGACCTGTTGTATTGTCTCTTGGGTTTTATTGGAGATCTCAGTAAAGTCTCACATAGTGCTCATATTTACACTCATTTACTAAAGACAAGAATCTCAATATGAACTTATTAAGAGTCTTGATGCTGTAAATGATTATTATACTTTTATAAGAGTTAGAATATCTCATTTATCCTTTTGGGTCTTGTTATTTAAAAATGGTTGTTATTTAAAGTATCCTGAGGAATTTTAGAAGACTTTCCAATATGTCTCATCAGAGCAATAACATCCTCTTCTGGGTAATTCCTTAAATACTCTTTAGTACTGCTGGTGTTTGTGCTCAGATATTCTTTCTGTTTCTGTAAATCTCAGTTCCACATAACACTCTGATTGTGCGGCTGATTGAAATATCACTCTGCTGTTTGTCTCTGATTGGGTTTCCTGAGTTATTTTAACCTCTCTGTGTGGTCCTGACACAATAACACACTTCTTTACCAGCGTGCTTCCTCTTTCCCCTGACTTTAAAGGTTAAATCAACAGTGCATTTGAATAGACATCAGCAGCAGTAGTATCAGATATCAGTCAGATAAGGGGGTGAGACAAAGAGTGTGTGTGTGTAGTTACTGTGCAGGGAAGTGGATAGCATGTCTGCGAGTTTAACTCTCCAGAGGAATCATGTGTGGTCACTGGAGGCACAAGTCACAATCATAAAAATGTAACATTTTGTGCCAAAATAGTGATCATCAGGTTTTCTAACCTCACACTTTATAGGCTATATCTGTGATTGTGCTTTTAAAGCAGCACTATGGCTGTATCTGAAATGACACTCAGGTTGTCTTCTGAGGCAGGACAGTAAGGAGTTGTGTCCAAATCTAATGTTTACATAAAAAGCCCATTTAAAAAATCTATTTTTTATTTTATTTTTGTAGATACACTAAAAGCTGGCAGTAAGCTGTAATTTGGCAGTGTATTGACGCTTATTGAATGTGTTTTAAACATAAGTCAATTATAAATGTCTTTATCTACCTTCAAGTTTCCGACACAGCTTATATAAGTTTGACAAGAGTGGCGCCCTCTCTGGTCAGAATGTGTAATTGCAGAACACAAGTGGAATAACATTTTTCTAAAGTTGGTTGTGTTGTGGTCTCTGTTCCACAGTGGATTAATAAAGAGTTATTTGAGAGAGTAGCTGTAACAAACCAATTAGTAAATCACAGCCATGAGAATAAACTACACTTTTATGAAACCACATACGTCTGTGGGGACATGTCTACCAGCCTCAATACTTGCTTGTCACCAGCTTAGCACATTTTCCAGCTCACAAACTCTTTGGAGAAAGCTAGAGTGTTGTGACTCCATTCTTACCTGATCTGAGGTGACACAGTTCAAGTAGTTTCCTAATGTTACTTTCCACACATGTTCTCCATTACATCTACATCTGAGGTCAATGAGATCTCACTGAAGCTACAACCTGCAGACTGCATCAAGTGTTATGAAAGACAAAACCTAAAGCGAATCCATTATGTACTTCAGACATTAAAGCTCGAAACACAGCATTTATCCTGTGTTTTGGTTCAGTTTGGTCTGTTTGCTCAATGACTGGCTTTCATGGCATAGAACTGAAGTTATATCTAACACTTATGTTTATGGACTTTCTGAACTCAAAGAGAACTTTATATGAAGTTGGTGAAATGGTTTTTCTGACCCTGTAAGTAAATTTTTTACTGTTTGGTGTGTACACTATAATGATGTACTGGTGTTTCGAGATAGACCTTCTTTGTGAGCTTGTCTGTGGGATGTTAAAATATCTGTGGGATGTTGCGTCTTTAGCACAAACTTCCACCACATCCAATACAGCCACCCTGACTTATGATTGAATATATTAGACTTTAGAGAAATTATAGTTTTTTGATCTCTTAACTGGAATTAAATGTGTAAGATGAAATTTTACTGTTAGTGTTTATGTAACACATTAAACATTTCAATGAAGTGAAAAATTTCAAAGGTCTGTTTTTGGCTGATACTATACTAAATACATTTCCTTTGATAGATGTTTGTAGAGTAGGAGACGGTGATGTTCAGACTATCCATCCATCTTCTTAACCACACAACCCCTGGAGTCTGAGGGTATTTCAGACACTCTGATGTACTCCGATATGCCTTGACATTTTTACAAATTACACCCATCTAAAATAATTTTTTACAAAGGGTTACACAGGCTTTTGTTCAGCACACACTCAGCAACAACAGTGTCAGAACAGTAAGAGTGTCATAAATCTATATTCTGATTAAATCTGCTCTAAACTTAGACTTTCCAAAAACCTGTTTTCAGATGTGCTGATATATTGTGAAAAACACTCTAAACATTTCTAGCCAAGACTTTTGAGCTCAGAACTGAATAAACAGAGGTGTTGGCCACCAGTGTTGGGAATAGCGGCGTTAAAAATAACGGCGTTACGTAACGATGTCATTTTGTCTGTAACGGGATAAAATAATTAATTACTTTTCCTGTCGTTATAACGCCGTTGACGTTACTGGTCATTAAAAGTGGTGCGTTACTATATATTGATATA
>BRDA01001475.1:4239-37106 GCA_036984385.1 Crenuchus spilurus | reverse complement strand
TGTGTGTGTGTGTGTGTGTGTGTGAGAGAGAGAGAGAGAGAGAGAGAGAGAGAGAGAGAGAGAGAGATTAGGAATCAGACTCATCCATCATCTCACTCTGTCATCATTTACAACAGATTCCACTGAACTCAATGATAGCACACACACACACACACACACACACACACACACACACACACACACACTCTCTCTGTTTGGTGAGATGAGAAGGTGCTGCATGCATTTGCACCTCATCATCGCTAAAGTCTTTAACACAGACATGCATGCACACACAGAGGATCTACTTTTATACACACTCTATATTGCCATCCACAGTCTGTCTTAGCTGTCCTTAAGTCAGGGGGCAGAGTCCCCTTGGAGTAAACATCAGTCCACCATTCCACTTTTGGACTCTCTGCTCTCTCAGCCTTTAGAATCATCCCAACCTCCCTTTACAGCACTCCTGACCAAGACTATTTAACTAACCTTCATGCTAACAAAGGTCATGTCATGTCATGTCACATGCCGTCATCGCTTCGCGGTGGTAGGCTGCACAGTCGAGTCACTTCTCTCCAATTCGCCCCTTTCACAATTCCCAGAATGCACGGCAACATCCGGTTCACCATTTTCTCTTGTTTTTTTCTTGTTTATGTCTGTGCCAGCTACGCTAGTAGTGTAGCTTAGTCTTGATAGCATAGATAGCAAGATATGATGTTTAATATCCAAAGAAATATTATCTGCATATAGTTACAACAGCTAGTAAATATCACGTAAGTATTTACTTACCAAATAAAAAGTTGTAAACAGTGTATATAGCGTAGCTGGCACAGACATAAACAAGAGAAAATGGTGAACCAGATGTTGCCGGTTGCGTGGTGCATTCTGGGAATTGTGAAAGGGGCGAATGCCATCTGTCTCTGGTTGCTTGTAGCAGGCTAGCACCTGATAATCCAGTCCACGTCTTGATGTTATCCATCCAGGTTATTCTTGGTCTTCCTCGTCTTCTGACTCCCTCCACAAGTCCAGTCATAACACTTCCTTCAATGCTCTCATGTGCTGCCTCATCACATGACCAAAGTAACGTAACTTGCGGGATTTAACGTGCATCAGTAACTCCTTTTGAGTTCTAGCCATCTCATAGACTTGCTCAGTGGTCATCATCTTCATCCATGAGATCTTCAGCAACTTCCTGATGCACTTGTTCTCAAAAGCCTGAATACGTCTTTCTTCCTCTTTCTTCAGTGTCCAGGCTTCACATCCATATGTAGCTACTGGCCAGACCAAGACATACTAGGCTTATTAAATGATTATTAAAATACTACAAATTCACTGACATCACAACAGTAATAAAACCTCTGTCACGGTGGATGAAGCTCCCTGACATGCTTACAGATCTCTAACAACTTCAGGACCAAAGTAAACGATTAAGAAAGTGTTTTTATCTGATTAATTCTAATAAATGACGATGATAGTTTGTTTTCCACAGACTGAGTCTTGTTGGCAGTCTTTACTCAGCCTCTTGGTTACTAAACCCTGCGAGTTCATCTCAGCACTGAACTGAAATGTGCAGCTGTTTCTCTTCTCAGGCTCTGAATCCACAAACGTCTTTGTGTTGTCTGACTTTTTACAGCAAGAAATAAAGAACACAAAGTATTAGCAGGTTTACATGCAGCATTACAGCCCCACACTGAGCACATTTTGGACATGTTGTACTAAGCAGTGTCCCATTTTTTACGTGATTTGTAAGTGTATATCAACTCCATTCTCAACTGTTAACCTTTATCCACCTTGAAGTGTCTTGAAGCTGTTTGTTTACAAACATGTATTAATTCATTTTATTAGTGTGTGGGTCATTGTAAAAAAGTAGTCCACACCAATTGACTATACTTCTGTACTCATTATACTCGTTACTTCCAGGAAAAGTAATCTCATTACTTCTGCATAACGTATTCCAAGAATGTGCTCTCTGCAGCATCAAAAACAAAAATACAATGTGTTTACAGTGCACAGTCCCAGATCTGTTCATATTTGACCACTTGTGATTTATGTACGGATAGTTACACAGTTTGATTGATTAATTAATTGTCTGTTGTATATTTTCATCACATATGTTGATAACCTCTGTCCTTGACTGAATGTTACACTTATATAGCGCCTTTCAAGATACCCAAGGACGCTTTAAAATCAACACACTTCATTTACACACTCAACCACACACACCGGCGAGAAGCGGCAGCCAATCGCTCACAGCGTACTCTCAAACAGAAGCGACCGTCCACCTGGAGGACTGCATCGAGCACTAGGGGGTCACCCAGGACAGAGTGCCAACCATATCTGGGCATATATACATACACACATACATAGATACATACATATGCACCAGGGTAAATTTTTTTTAAGAGTATCCAATCCACCTGATCTCCATGTTTTTGGACTGAGGGAGGAAACCGGAGTCCCCGGAGGAAACCCACGCAGACACGGGGAGAACATGGAAACTCTGCTCAGATGCGGACTCGCCCCAAGACCTCAGTGCTGAGAGGCGAACATGCTAACCACTAAGCCACCGTGCCATCCTTTATACAGTCTTGATGAAAATGAATGACTGATATCAAAAATCTGAAAAAAATATCTGCAAAAAATAGTAAAAATGACTTCATAGCTAGTCCTTTAGTTAATATCAATCTCAAGTTGCTAATCTGTTTCAGTGAGCTGATTTGCTGTTTACATTTCATTGTAACAGGACTGCTTCAGGAGACTCATTGGTTCATGCCCAGAAAACCACGATTGTTGAATTATAACCACTGTCTAGATAGTCTGTTGAAGCTGATACATGGTCCTTGGTTTAATCTGCTGAAATGTTACTGGATTTTGCTTCTGGACTGTGTTCTGTAAGTTGGTGAGCCCTGGTTTTGCTGCTCATGTCTGGATATGTTTGGGTGGTGGATTGATCACTCTCAGTATGGCAGCGACACTGATGTGTGTAAAAACTCCAGTAACACCACAGTAACACAGCACTACCATAACACTACAATATCAATGTTGCTGGTGTGTTGAGAATGATCCACCACTCAAATAATAACTGCATGACTTTGGTCATTTGGGAAAAATAATAAATATGTGGTGCATTCAGGCTATAGGGAACCTCATAAAGTGGTCAGTGATTGGATGTACAAGGTTGGTGTTTCTTGATACTAAATTTCAGAGCAACACCAGTGGTGTCAATGGTGTGTGCACAATTTACATTTACATTTGAGGCAGTTAGCAGACGCTTTTATCCAAAGCGACTTACAATTGGGGGTTAGGTGCCTTGCTCAAGGGCACTTCAGTCGTGACCTGCCCTGTGATTGAACCGGCGACCTTCAGGTCATCAGACCAGATCCTTAACCACTAGGCCACGGCTGCCCCCCAATTATTGGCAAATGTATTTGCACAAAGAGGAATTTGACCTCAGCATTTAACCCATCTTTGCAGCCCCTATCCATGGCTTCCAGGGAGCAGTAGAGGCATGCGCAAAGGCACTTCCTGCCTAGGGATCAAACCAACAAACTTCCAGTTACAAGACTGGATCCCTGGGAGCAATTGGGGTTTAGGTGTCTTGCTCAATCAGACTGGATCACTAAGCACAGCTGCCCCAATTTTCAGACGAGATTTCAGAAATGCGACACAATAGGGAACAATGATGGCTAACAAGCATTTCCTACTAACGATGCTTCCCTCACCAAATGCTGAACAATGGACAGAAAACCCAACTCACAATAATAGCCGGCAATGCTTACACTACACTACAATGGTGTGAATTCTGAGAAGATGGAAACTACGAGTCAGCACAACATACCTAAGGTTTTAAAGAACTGAATGAAACGGAGAAGAATTATAAATGCAATTATACGTTTCAACACAGCTTTGTTCTCAGGTTCTGCTGTGTAAATACACACATATTCGACAAAGCTGTCTGCTTATGTGAGTCAGTGAGAAAGCAGATTTCAGCTTTGAAGTTTGTCCACAGACAGAGAGAATGAGACAGAGACTGAGTGAAAACCCACAATTATTCACTGAATCATCGTTCTTGCATTCAAAATGATAGCTTTTCACTGAGATAAGGGACAGTTTGTCTTTACTCATTTAAACTAAAACAAAAGCCAGCAGCTCACACAACCACGCAAAAATGACAAATCACTGAATTCAGTCTGGAGACTGTTCCTTTGACTTGGGTCAAAATACTCAAAGTCAAGCAAAAGACAAAGCTCTCTATTTTCTCTTCTGCCCTGCAAGTCTAACTCTAAACAAAGAAACGAGAGAGTGGCACGACTAGCTAACAGGGCGCATGCAACAAATGAAAAAAATTCACTTCTAATATTTATTTAGCTATTTTTCACCCAAGACCCAAGACATACTTGGCCAAATATAACCCTTTTAGCTAAGACCTGCCAAAAACATTGCTAACATACACTAGAACTCAATAGTCACCTAAATTAGTCACCTTCCATCAAAACATCTCAAACCCACACAAATCGGCATCCAAATCTTATCTGAGGTCTCACAGACTAGTTGTTGAGGTTTAGACACATATGTTAGCATTAGACTTCAGTTCTGATTCTTCATTAGTTCCTGATTATTCATCTGGAGGTTTCAAATTCACCTTATTCTGAAGTTCACATTGACCTGAAGAGGTGAATGTTAAATTAGAAGCTTTTAAAGAATTAAAAACATGTCAGATCACATCGCCTGTATTTCCTTTCTTTGTCTACACAGCACATCTTTTCAAGGGTTCTGGAAATCAGTGTAAAGAGAATGATCTAGAACAGATTGCTGGGCTGATGTTGGACTAGCTGACTGTGACAGTGGCTGGGCGTTTTTCATATGCTCCTGACCCACTGAGTGCACACACTGAATATGCAGGGATGGAATGGGGGGATCATTAGAGACCAGCTGTGTCTGCGATATTTGGACTCAATGACCCAGAAATTATCAGTCAAAAACTTTGGAAACACTTTTTGAAGAAAGGTATTATTATTATTATTATTATTATTTAGAAATGTCCATATTTTAGAGTCATTGTGAAGACATCACTAATATTATGTGTTACATCAGTTATTCTTAAAATAATATAGGACTGTGATTAAAGGTGTTATGTATAAGAAACTGGTGAAAAACTGTTATTTGTTGTATTATAAATTAGATATATCTCAAAAAATGAACATCTCTTCATATAATAAGTCTCCTTGCTATCAGAAAAGAATAAAAGCATTTTTTAAATCACAGCTGTATCAATAAAATGTATATATATTCCGTTTAGTTCTTGTGGTGGCTATGAAGCTCCTTATTTGACCTCTAGTGGATGTTTTTAGCCTGCCATACCTCTACCAATTGGCAGAGAAGGCACAATCACATTGTGATAGCTTCAACACTTTCTTCAATAAGATATAGTGACTCAATTGTGTTCTACATAATGGTTAAACCAATGTTAAATGATTAAGCATTTAATTATAAGCCTTTAGACCAAAATTACCTAAACCTCTACCTATATATTCTGCCAGGTGCTTCCAATCTTTTGGCTGGTTCTGTAGTACTGATACAATGTGCAGTGCACATGGATGGATGACATTTGTGGGCTTCTGTTTTCTTCAGTCTGGGAGCAGTAATGACTGTAATGGCGTCTCTCAACCGTTGCTGACTCATCTTAAGAAACCACTTCATGAGCACCTCCTCATGCTCTGAGGAGAACAAGACTGGCCACAGAAACAGAGCAGATGTGCTGCAGATGTGTGACGGAAAGAGAGTCCATCACATTTCCCTGTTAGAGGGAACACTGACCACTTGTTCCTCATGGTCATCACATTTGGACACAGATAACATAGTCCATCACTCTCTGCCTCTTTTAGACAGCAGCAAATACTTTCCTCATTTGTTATGCACTGTATATTCTGTCACACACACTGTTACATCATGTATAAATAATTCCTAATGAAACTATTGCAGGATGTTTCAGATGTTCAACACAATCTAATACAAAACATTTATACAGTGCCCTGAAAAGGTATTAAACCCCTGGAGTCTGAGGGTATTTCAGACACTCTGATGTAATCTGACATGTCTTAACATTTTTACAAATTACACATGTCTAAAAGTATTTTTTTCCAAAGTGTTAAACAAGCTTTTGTTCAGCACAAACTCAGCAACAACAGTGTCAAAACAGTAAGAGTGTCAAAAATCTATATTTAGATTAAATCTGCTCTAAACATACTTTCCAAAAACCTTTTTTTCAGATGTGCTGATATATGCTTCACACTGGTCATTACAGGTTTTAGAAATTGTATGTGGTTGTAAAGCTTAACAAATGTGAGGTGACACTCTGTTTTCCTCAGCCACTAACCCTACATTGAATACTCATGACATAGGTGTGAGCACTCAGGTCAGAGGCCTTTATTTGGTTCATATTCCACACATAATCCAACCAATGGTATCTCGGGAATGACTGTACTCTGAAAAAAACGTGTCTCTGTTTATTTAAGCTCCTCTTACAAATATCTAAAAATATTTTTTGATTCAACCTACTGTATATATATGAAAATTAGACCCTTTAAATTTTTCGAGGAGTGTTTTGTTTTGTTTCTCAGATAAAATCTCACTGAATTATATGTGTTTTTGCAGAATTTTGCTTTCATCCTTGCCAGCGGGAACACCAACTCCAGCAGTTTAAGCCCCCAAAAACTATTTTTTGTATCACTGCCTGTTTAAAACATAACTAAATCAAATCAAAAACTTTAAACAGTTTGCAAAAAGACTGAAAGAGCTCTCATACTTTCTGTAACTTTAAAGCTAATCAAATGATATATACAGTATTACCTTGCCAACTCATTTTGTTGAACCTTTATTGGTAATTGATGTTGCATCTTTCAATTATTAACAAAAAAGAATTTGAAAAATGACACTTGGCAGACACAACAAAGTATCGTCTGGAGAGATTAAAGTGATTTTTTTTGTGATATTTTTTTTGCATGAGTACTGAGCGGTAAATGTGCAATATAAATATAATACTTCACATAACACCATCACACAGTAAAATCTGGTGTTGGTAGTGTCATGTTATGGTTATGACTCTCAGCTGCAGGGACTGGCATTCTCTTCAGAACTGATGGGAAAACAAATGGTACACAGCACAGAGAGAACCTGCATAAAAACCTGTTCTCTTCTGGTAGAAAGCTCTAAGTGTTTGTCTAAAAAGTTTGTCTTTCGGCAGGGGAACAGCCTAAAGTACACTGCACAGGACTGAAGTGGCTTAAAATTAAGAACATTTATGGTCTATTGAGACACAAATCCTCAATCCCATTGAACATCTATGGCAAGACATTAAAACATTCCTTTTAGATTCTGGTCCATGTCATTTCCTGCAGATTCCTCAGATGTACTTATATGCTGCAAATCTACTGTTCTACCATATTCCAAAGGTGCTCTATGGATTCATGTTGGGTACCTGAGAAGACCAATGTCATATTCATTTACAGTGGTGTCTCTAGAATAGAAAGTCAGGTGGTTCACAATAAATTCTGTGGGCAGCAGCCCACTTGTCAGTGACATTACACACAAACCTATTCACTCAATTAAACAATAAATGCACCTGAAATTCCAAAAGCATAATCCAATGTTTTCCCAAATTTGGCACCCCCGCCATGAGATGCATCCCCTGTCAGGAGACTTACATATCTGTGGTATTCCGTTGCCTTTACTTTGGTTATTGTGACCAAAGGAACTTAAATACAATCCATTCCAGTCACGAATAAAGGAAAAAAAGGTAAGATTTACTGAGGTAAGATCTCAAGATCTGTAAGATCTGTCTTTGTGTTATCTACTTGTTTACTTTGATTAAATTGTTGATGTGAGTCATTAGGTTGCCTCATAGCAGTGGCTAACATTTACTTTGATGTTTTTGAGTGGCAAGCTGCATAGCAAAGCTGATACCGTAAACAATATTCACATAAGTTCCCATATGCAAATCTTTCATGTTTTATTGCACCATTCTGAGAAACTGTAAAGAATGTTGTTTAGTCGCTGAAATACAGCCCATCTGGCACCAACAATCATGCCACACTTATCACTGAGATTCCATTTTTCCCCATTATAATGTCTGACCTTACCAGAAGCTAATGGCCCTATGACACTGCTGCCACATGAATGGCTGATGAGTATGTGTACAGGTGTTCCTAATAAAATCCTTAGTGAGCATATATACAGTCAAATGGCACCATGGCATGATTTTGTAAAATTGTAAAACATTGTCATTACAGCAAATACAAATATATTTATTACATTTATCTTTTCTTTCTATAAACAATTTGTGAAGAATTTTGAATTTAGCTGCTTGTTTTGTAATGCATGTGAAAAACATGCCATATTTATTCTTTTAAGATATTGATAACAGATATTGAAGCTTGTTTTTAGTAGTATTACAGCATCAGATATGCATGACTGAATATACTTTAAAACATTTTATTTTTCAAGGTTAAAATGATTTTCTAGTTATTTTAGAGAACTTTTATTTGTGTTTGCCAGAAAAGCAAGTATTAATGAAATAATAATGTATAAAATAACTACTGTTGTTATGGCAAAAACATACATGTGAAGCTGAAACTTTACTGCTTTAACTGTGTGTTTACTGTAAGACTTAAAGCCTACTGTGCTTAAAATAACCTCCATCAGCATACGCAGAGCAGGAAACCATGCATGCATTTGAACTGTGAGCTAGCTTTGAAGAGGTTGAATAAATTGGTACTAGATTTGAACGTCCTAATCAACATGACCTCAGGGAGTTTATTTTGTGTATAATCTGTGTACTCAGTACTGTGAACGTCTCCTGTGGGGATTAATATAGGTCACAAGCTCATCTGTACGTTTGTGTCAAACATACAAAGGAATCTGTGGCAACACCCAGCCGACGAAGGTGGAACAACATCCATCCATTCAATGAGTCACTGACACAGCCCAGGGGGAAAGAGGGAAAAAGTGAGGGAAAGAAAGAAGGGGGAGGGGGGCAATAAAAAACAGAAACACCCTACCAGCCTGCCAAAACCTCTGTGGTTGCTTAGCCTGTCTAGGTTACGTCCAACTCACTGAGGGAGGGGGGGAGAGAGAGAGAGAGAGAGAGAGAGAGAGAGAGAGAGAGAGAGAGAGAGAGAGAGAGAGAAGAAAGAATGAAGAGGGGAAATTATATCCAGCCCAGCCAACACCCCTCAGACTGGCCTCTGTCTATGTGTGTGTGGCGTTGTTCATAAGAGAATATGTGTGTGTGTGTGTATGTGTGTAGCTCTGCTTTGAGTATAGTATGTGTGTGCATGTGGTACTGCTCACAGTGTGTGTGTGTGTGTGTGTGTGTGTGTGTGGTTGAGGCAGACGGGGAGTTGCAGTAACATGATCATGTTGACACAACGCCACATCAATGTTGAAGGAATGTTTTGGCGGCTGATCCGTCCCCGTTGTTCGGGGGTGTGGGGGGGTGCACATCCTGGAGCTGTGTGTGTGTGTGTGTGTGTGTGTGTGTGTAAAGATGTGAGAGGGAGAATGTGTTGCATATCTGTGTTCATGAGACAAGGTCCTTCATGACCCAGATTTTCTCCTGAACCTCCTCATGTAAACATGTTCAAACACTGAAAGCCAGGAATGCATCATTCATGCTGAGACAATAGCTCAGGACGGAGAAGTAAAATGAGCAGTCATACATTATTTCTGTGTGAATGGAGGTTCATTCATATACACTCACACCCAGACTGAAGAGAACAGTGGAGCATGAATTTGATTGGTTTGATATTTTAGGGACCTGAGCTCAGCTCGAGGACTTTATTGTTCCCAAATTCAGAAGTGCACACTGGGAGAAGTTACATTCCCTCCGGGATTCATCTGAGGTTTTTCTAAGCTGTTTATAGTTTCTTCTGTTGTCCAAAAATGATGGAAAACGACAGATTAGGTCCTGTAAGCAGTGACACGTGTGAGAAGTTAGTTTTTGGTTGTGGAGCATCAGGTTTATGTGGATGAAGGAAACAACATGAATCAATTTGAATACGATCTACATGTAATAAGGCTTATACACCACAAAGAAGTACTGTTTTCTGATTGGCTGACAGCTGTCTATTGATTCTGTTTAACAGGACACCTCTGAAGCAGGGGTAAAAAAGTATGATCAAGGTTCTATATCAATGCTCTGGATCTGTACACTCACAGTTTCAGTCTATCTAGATTGTATCCAGATTGATTTTGGTAGTATGGACAGATTTTTGCAAGTGGAAAGTGGAAGTGGTTTGAAATGCATTTATAATCAGATTTGGACAGATCTGTCTCAGTCCGCATGCTCTGGCCACTCAAATCGGATTGGGAAGTGTCTTTCGCATCACTCGAAACACTACAAAGAATGACACCTCAAATCCAGAATGACGGAAATGTGTGTGGATCCAAGAAGCACCATAAAGGGCACCACAACAGAGTCTCAGGTTGCCAGGTCCCAAAAAAAAGTCTAAAGAGTCTAATTACAGATGTTTGAGGAAGTTGTAAATGCTGATTATTACTCTTATATCTTATTTTAGTCTCTATATTTTCAGATCCCTTCACTGGGGACTAAAATAAGTGCTGGAATTTTGCCGGAAAAACCCAAATGTGGCAACTCTGAAGTCACATGACCAGTGTCTCTGTAATTACTGACGTCTGCACTGTTACCACAGAAACCCAAACAGACAGACTTGTGATGTGAGGACAGACAAATCTGGTCTGATCTCTCACTAATAACAGTGTGAACAGTCATCTCAGCAGATCTGATTTGAGAAACATCTGATTTACCTGCAGTCTGAATGTAGCCCTCAGTCATAGTGCCACTTAATATATGTTTATATAACATTAATATATAATACATTAATAATATAATCAAACATGAACACTATTTTTTATATCTCATCGCTGGATGTGAATATTATTTCGTAGATAAGAGGATAAATACAAAGTCTGTGCTCTATGGGCAGAATTAAGAGGTGGAAATATCAGGCGATGTTATCAGTCAAACTATACATCAACCCACTCCTCGTACACAGCAGTGCACATATGGACTGTTTAATGTAGAAGTAAGTTCCTGAGGATTGGATGCTGGTGCAGTTCAAACTGGCACACAGCCTTCACGGTTCGAAGCCGAAGGCTCGTCCAGACGGGAATGAAGGAGATGAGATGATGAGCACCCCACAGGCGGTAAATGAGTGTGTGGGCTCTCCTTTGTGCTCGATATGGAAAGTGAGAGAGAGAGGGATCAATGCCTGGCCCTGTGCCAGAGACGGAGAAAAGTGGCACAGTGGTCTCGGGAGGGAAAACCCTCAGTTTGCCCGGCGGGCACGAAGAACAGCTGCCACATCCAACCACAGAGACCCTGCTGACAATAAACTGTGCAATAATCCCCCCTCTCTCGCTCTCTCTCTCACACACACACACACACACCCACACACACAAACTGAAGACAATAACTTTGTCACACAGATCTACACAATGTGCACTGTAGCTCTATCTTGTGCATTTTGCCTCTTTGTAAGGGAAATGAGCAGAAAAGTGCAAAAAAACATGGCAGAGATACTAAGAGAGAGAAGAGCGAGAGATAGAGAGAGAGAGAGACCTGACAATGTCTCACTGTTTTCTTGCTTCTCCCCTGATTCCTTTTTTCCCTTTTTCTTCTCTCATTCCCACCCCTGAGGGCGAGTACCTAAGAGCGAGACAGCCAAATGTGTGTGTGTGTGTGTGTGTGTGTGTGATCTCACTCCTGCGTCTCATTAGTGCTCAGAGCCCTTAAGTATGTGACTGAAGGAATCCATCAGATCTTCATGCTGCTGCCGTCTTCTCTAAATCTGAAAACAGTTCAGCTGAAGTGTACACAGAGCTCATTGTTATGTGGATGTCAGTGTTCACAGTAAGCAAACCTGTTAGATGTTAAACACTTTGATACTGTTTTGCTCCATTGCTCTGGCCAGTCAGTCCCTGTTTGCTAGAGCAGATCGAGGCATCGTGAATAAGTATTGACCCCATCAGATTTTTTATGACCCACCTCCACACTGTGTACAACCCGTTTGCTGTGCTGCTCCACTAAACTGTTACAAATACCCCAAAGCGGGGTCAAGCCAAGTACCACAGTACTACCATCACACTAGTGTCCAAACACATTCATTTATCCCACTGCTGCTTTCTCGTTGCTTTTACAGAACAATGCTTTGCTGGACCGTGATTGGACCTGAGTGTGCATGCCCATACAGTTCAGCTGCCCTAGGGTAGGTAAGGGCAGTGTAGAATGTTGCCCCCCCTCACCCACACTCCTCGTGATCCGGCATGGCATAGAGCTGCCCTCAGGGAGTCTGAGCTCAGAGGAGCAGACAGGAGGGACAAAGCAAGCAGGGGGCTACGAGTGGAGGCTGCTGTGATGTTGGGACGTGTGTAAACATAAACATAAACAAAAACAAAAGCAGTTGTTGCAGCAGCAGCAGAGCAACAGAACACACACTTACCTGGAATCTGCAGAGCTGTGTTGTGGTTGGGATGTGTAATATCACGAGCTGCTACACACACACACTGTTCCGCGCGTTCACGGTGCAGATGCGGTCCAGGCTCCTCTCAGCTCCCCGTCCGACACCATCATGTGAGTGGTGATGATGTCAGCAGCGCGCGGACACGAGTGTGTGGAGCTCTGGCTGGGAGATCCCGTGTGCGGTACTGCTCAGGTGCAAACACACTCACACACTCACACTCACTGCTCCTCTGAGTGTGAGCGCGCGCATCGTCTCCGGTCCCTCCCACTGTCCGCTCACACACGCACACACACACACACACGCACACACACACACACGGTAATAGTATATTTGTGGGGACATTCCGAAGACTACAGTATTACTGTAGTTAAGGGTAATTCTATACCTAAACCTAAACCCTAAACCTCTGTAACCAAAACAGTCTTACACCTAAAACTTAACCCCACTATCCAAAAGAAAGTCTTACACCTAAACCTAAATGTAACATCATTAATCAAAGATAGTCTTACATATAAACTTAAACCTAATCTTAACCTCAGTAACTATTGACAGTCTTAGACCTAAACTTAAACCTAACCTTTACCTAAGTAACTAAAGACAATCTTACATCTAAACTTTAACCTCAGTAACCAAAGCAGTCTTACACCTAAACCTAAACAATAACCTCAATATCCAAAAGATAGTCTTATACCTAAACCTAAACCTAATTTTAACCTCAGAAACCCCCCCAAAAAAATTCTTATTCCTAAACCTAAACATATTCTTAACCTCAGAAACCAAAAGACAGTCTTACACCTAAACCTAAACTTAACCTCAGAAACCAAAAGAAAGTCTTATATCTAAAACTAAACCTAATCTTAACCTCAGAAACCAAAAGACAGTCTTACACCTAAACCTAGCTATAGCATAACCAAAAGTCTTACATATAAACTTAAACCTAATCTTAACCTCAGAAACCAGAAGAAAGTCTTATACCTAAACCTAAACCCAATCTTAACCTCAGAAACCAAAAGAAAGTATTATACCTAAACCTAAACATAATTTTAACCTCAGAAACCAAAAGACAGTCTTATATCTAAAACTAAACCTAATCTTAACCTCAGAAACCAAAAGAAAGTATTATACCTAAACCTAAACATAATTTTAACCTCAGAAACCAAAAGACAGTCTTACACATAAACCTAACTATAACATAACCAAAGTCTTACATATAAACTTAAAGCTAATCTTAACTTCTGTAACTATTGACAGTCTTAGACCTAAACTTAAACTTAACCTTTACATCAGTAACTAAATGCAGTGTAGATTTTAGTAGTAAAACAGCATATTTCCTTAAAGAGATCAGAAAACGTCCCACTTCTACAGATTTTACCTGAATTTCTCTCAACGTGAAGACATTGGTCCCCACAATGACAGATAACCTGACCACATTCTTTCTTTCTCTCTCTCTCTCTCTCTCTCTCTCTATTACTGTAACTGTGCTGGTTATAACAGCATCAGTGGTATTATATTGACATACTACAGACAAAACCAGCTGAATTGAGTTCTTGTGTTCTGTAGTTTCTCTTGGAGTAAAGCCATCAGGAATGGGCAGCAATTCTGGCTCCATCTTTTGGAACTGTAGCGTCACAGCATTTGTGTCCACTCTGACTGCAGGACTTCACAGGACATTCACAGCCTTACATTAGTGTACAGCAGAGGTTCTGCATTACCCTCCAGAGTTCTGGACTCTTAGCACCCTCTGGAGTCTTGAACCTGTAGTAACCCCCAAGAGTCCTGGACTTGTAGTAACCCCCCATAGCCTCCTCAGTCCCGAGACAGGACACTTTAAAAACAAATGATATTTTGTAATGAAATATGTTCATTGCAGCCATTTAAATGGCATAACTCAAAAAAAGTGCATGGAGACTGTAAGATATTCAGTGTCCAGTATACTGGACGTTTGGAATTAAGGGCATGAAATCTGAAAGATTTTGAAAAATGAACTCATTTGTTAGTACCAATACAAGATACAAATTAAATGTATTTTCTGAGTTAACTGTTAGTGTAAATATGTAATACATGTTTTACAGTAACATTACATACTGATATGAACAAATATAAACATTCTGCAGTACCGGTACATTTCTACTATTTTATTATTATCTAATAATAATAATAAAATTATTATTTTTTCTAATATCTAATAATTCAAGCACTTCTTGTACTGTCAGCCCTAAACAGACATGAGGAGGTGAGCATAGCATTGAAAAATGTCTAAAATATAGAGGAATACCAGTGGTTTTAAGACGTATGTATTCACGATACATAGCATGCTTAACGCAGTATTCAGTAGTCTAACTCCAAATGTCCAGATGGCTGGACATAAATGTTTTGTGCAAAATTTAAGACTTTGCAAATAACTTCCCATTGTTAATATCATTATTTTTGTATCCTTAAACTTCTAGAATAACATACATACCAAGACATTTCAATGATCTATTTCAGATAATTAAGTAAAACTTGTTTTGCTTGGTCATGGAGGCAAGGAGCGTCTTTCTCTGCAGCTGCCATTTCAGGGAGTTTTTTCAGCAACCTATTAAAACAACCTAAACATCCTTGTCCAACCAATAGAAAGCCAGAGTTGGGAATTAACACAAAAAAGTTGGTGGGACAACGTAAAGCTGGTTGTTAAGTTAAAAAACCCAGAAAAATAATTTCCAGCATACTGGACGTTTGGAATGAGGAGGATAGTCCTGTACTTGCAGTATTCCCAGGAGTCCTGAACCTACAGTACACTCCCAGAGTTCTGGACCTGGAGTACCCCACGGCCCTGCATGTTTTAGTGTTTCCCAACACATTTAATCCAACTGATCAGTTCATTGACTTGATGTGTTTAACAGCAGAAGAAAATAAAAGCCTGCAGTACAGGGAAACCTGCAATGACATCCAAACAGGAATATTAGTTGATTTGTCTTCTGGAAATGATGCTTCTAAACTCTAGAACTCATTGCCTCTTACAAGCCCAAATCAGAAAAAGTTGGGACAGTATGGGGAGAAAAAGAGTAGTGTTCATAAAAGGCTGAGTCTTTGAGGAACAAAGATGGGCGTAGAATCCCCAGGCTGTCAACAAATACATGAGAACATTTTTGAAATGCTTAAAAACAATGTTTCTCAAGGAAATATTTGAAGATATTTGCATATTTCACTCTGTACAGTGCATAATATCCTTAAAGAATTCAAGGAATCTGGAGAATCAAGGGTAAGCGCACACACTTTAACTGAACAACTGTGATCTCCAATCCTTCAGATGACACTTCATAAAGAACCATCATTCATCAACCACGGGCATAACTTGTGACATAACACAGGCAAGGGATTACTTTGGCAAACCTTTGTCAAGCTTTACAATAGTTACCTTCATAAATGCCACTTAAAACTTTACTGTGCAAAGAAGAAGCTTTATGTTAACCATGTCCAGAAGTGGCATTGACGTCTCTCATCCAGACTGTTATCAACAACAATTCCTAAAGTCAGAATCTGTCACAGCAAGGCTTGTGTTCATATAGTCTGAAATAACGAAGGTCAAAGTAAATGTAAAAAACGCTGCAGTTCTTTTAGTTTTTATTTGTGATTTTTCGTATTGTCCCAACGTTTTCTGAGCGGTTGTAAAATACTACTGTAATTCATGTTTAGATGTAAAATTGATTGCATCTTCTTTCTGATTTTATCTCTGTTTTATTTTTTGCCAGCAAAGCAATTTGAGTTGTCTTGTCTATTGAAAGTATGCAGAAGTATTATTGTAGCCTTAATATTATGAAGTATTCATTTTCCAAACAGAGCCCATTTTGCTGTAGCTGCTGGCCCCTCTTCTATCCCTCAGCACTTCTAGTTGGATGCAGTGTATGAAATAATGATCAGCACTTTAGGTGCTGCAGTTCTCTTTCTGACAGCAGCTCAACTCCCTCAGGAAACAAGTTAAACTTTCATGGGCCTTCTGGCATGAGCTGTTTACAGTCTAAACACATGGACAGAGGGCTGACAGAGGCACTGACTGAACCTCAGTCTTAAAGTTACTTGATTAAAGTTAGATGTCCCACAATGCAATAAATAAATAAAGAAATGATGTAAGTGTAGAAATTGGGACAATCTACAGCAGTGAAAGTTTACTGGGGGTTGTAAGTCCTGCTAGGCTGCAGTAATGTTTTATATGAGCTCTCATTACACCTGAAATGAAAAAATGCTAACTCTGCTACTGTGGTTTTGCTGAGTAGTAGATACCTGCCTCAGCTGTGCTCGGGTGCTAAAACACAGCGATACTTGGGGATTATGTTGAACTGGCTTAAGAACATCACTGCAGCTACAAAACCATGTACAGTGTTATGCAAAAGTTTGGGCACCCCAGTTAAGCTACATAGTCATATCAGGATATTATGACCACCCTTCAGATGCTACGTGACAGAGTTTTCTGCACATCAATAAGTGAGCACACCTGTCAGTAGAAGAGCAAAATTACCATCATGGGCAAATGATGTTATTTGACTGATGTTCAAAAGGCCTTGATAACGTTGTACCAGGCAAAGGATGACTGTATATCAGAAACGGCTAACTTTGTGGAATGTTGTGTGCCTCTCAATGGCATAACAGTGGTGGCCCATGGGTAATTTATATCAGTGAGGGAACTCTGATATCTGAGCAACAAGGAAAGTATCAGGGATCACTGTTGAGTGAACACTCCATGCCAAGGTGGTTATTCCCACTTTTAGGCAGGTGGTCATAATATTCAATATTTTATTCAGTATATTGACTTATAAGATACCTATAAAACGTTATATCTGTAAGATGTCAATAAAATCTTGGCAGAATTCAGTCATACTGTGTTTTTAAATGCAAATTGTACAATAAAAAGTCTCCAACAATGCACCGGTGATTAAAGGAAGTGACTCAAGCAGAACATGGGGTCATGCAAACAAATAAACCATAAATAAGGAGGGAAAAAAGAGGTTTGGAGACTTTCATGGCTGAGTCAGCTAAAAGTGTCCTGTCCTGCAAAGTGATCTTGAGTTTTTTAATTGGTTAGCATGATTGCTATGCAAAGATCTGTCCATTTTAATTCACTGTAGGAAAAACGAATGGGTTGGTAATATTATTTATGTTCTGCCATGGTCACTACTGCATTTGGAGTTGGGAGTGACATCATTTAAAGATGTACTCTCACTGGTGGCTTGTAGATGAACCTCATAGCAGTCAACACTGATTTTAAGACAACATTGTCAGAGGCAATAAATAGGCTATCAATTTCAACCATAATTAAGATAAAATGCAAAATTTTGCCTACATAAGTAAAATAAGGCCAATTATCATACAGTGTAAGCCCACCTGTAGAAAATCAATGGAACATGCAGTTAAATCAAGTGTGCCAAAACGTTTACATACAGTGGTGTGAAAAAGTGTTTGCCCCCTTCCTGATTTCCTGTTTTGCATGTTTGTCACACTTAAATGTTTCGGAACATCAAACCAATTTAAATATTAGTCAAAGACAACACAAGTAAACACAAAATGCTATTTTTAAATGAAGGTGTTTATTATTAAGGGAGAAAAAAAAAATTACATGGCCCTGTTTGAAAAAGTGATTGCCCCCCCCCTTGTTAAAACATAAGTGTGGTTTCTCACACCTGAATACATTGTCTCTAGCCACGCCTGTTCTCAATCAAGATATCTTTTGGGAAAACATTCTGTGGACCAATGAGACAAAAGTTGAACTCTTTGGAAGGTGTATGTCCCATTACATCTGGCATAAAAGAAACACTGCATTTCAGAATTCAAAAACATTATACCAACAGTAAAGTATGGTGGTGGTAGTGTGATGGTCTGTGGCTGTTTTGCTGCATCAGGACCTGGAAGACTTGCTGTGATAAATGAATGAAACTATGAATTCTGCTATCTACCATAAGATCCTGAAGGAGAATGTCCGACCATCTGTTTGTGACCTCAAGCTGATACAAACTGGGGTTCTGCAGCAGGACAATGATCCAAAACACACCAGCAAGTCCATTTCTGAATGGCTGAAGAAAAACAAAAAAAGACTTTAGAGTGGCCTAGTCTTAGTCTTAGACTTTAGTCCTGACCTGAATCCTATTGAGATGCTGTGGCATGACCTTAAAAAGGCCGTTCATGCTCAAAAACCCTCCAATGTGGCTGAATTACAACAAATCTGCAAAGATGAGTGGGCCAAAATTCCTCCACAATGCTGTAAAAGACTTATTGCAAGTTATCGCAAAGGCTTAGTTGCAGTTGTTGCTGCTAAGGGTGGCCTGACCAGCTATTAGGTTTAGGGGGCAATAACTTTTTCACACAGGGACATGTAGGTTTGTTTTTTTTTCACCCTTAATAATAAACACCTTCATTAAAAATATCATTTTGTGTTTACTTGTGTTGTCTTTGACTAATATTTAAATTGGTTTGATGTTCCGAAACATTTAAGTGTTACAAACATGCAAAAAAAACAGGAAATCAGAAAGGGGGCAAACACTTTTTCACACCACTGTATATAGTTGAAGACAAGAATGAGATACAAATTATTTCTTCACAGTTCAAAAAACACACAGACACTGTTGAACAGTAAAAGTCTTTCTCTTTGAAACAATCACATACAAATTTCTTATTTTTTTCTCCATAAATCACTGTGTACGACATCTCTACAAATCAAATTTACAGCTCATGTTGAGAAGTATGTATACATACAGTGAGACATACATACAACATCGCTGTAAGACTGCTGTAACAAACGCTCCCCGAAGAAAAGTAAGGCACCGACTGAATCGGTGGCTATAGTCGATTCATTTAGAAGGATCTGATCGAAAAGAAAAGTCACAAAAATCAAGAAGAACCTGAAAGAGTTAGGAAAGATAACCATTTATATAATGTTCATAATGCACCTACAAAAATCATAGACAAACACACCTTGAGAAAGCTGAAAAGGTCCAAATGGGGCTCAGATCCTGAATGTTTTTGGACAGACCATGCTTGGTGTGCCTGTTGTGCTCATGAATGAACTTTTGGATTAAAAGAACTTAGACCTCTTTATGCTGGTGTTTGTCCCTAAGAACAAGGAGGTGTTCAGACTATGCTGGCTGAAATAAACCATCACATGACCACAGGTCAGCAATCAAAACGGGCTGACTGTGGAGGAGAGAGGGATGATGATAAGAACTGATAGTGATGTAGTTTTGTTGTGTGAATACTCTCACTGTGGTGTGATGGGGCATAAGCTGTCTGGACAGTGGAGAAGAAACAGTCAAGGAAGGAAAGTGAAGGGCAACAGGGGGCAGGTCTGTACTGACATTTGCTTTGCTTGCACTGGACTTCAGCACTCAGGAAATGAATGCCAGTTTGGAAAGAGTAAATCACACACAAGTCAACCTGGTCTTTTGTGTAGAAAGCTGGGAGTTCAGGTGAATTTGATCAATGCGTGTTGATTACTGGTGGGGGGCAAGAATGCACATGGAAGAATTCTTACACATTTGTTTTAAAATTCCATCCTGCAGGACAGTGGCATACCCTGCTTGTTTGGCATGTAATGGGAAACAGGAGTGTTGACCTGAATAACACGTATGTGTAGGGATGTCTTGCATACTTTCTTAGCCTGAGTCTCTTTCACAAGGTGTGTTTCTCTGGCATGTGCAGGAAAATGTGCTTGTTTTACCAAAACCAGGGGCCAAAGGCCCTCAAAGTGACATAATTTTTTTTAAACAAGCAGAGGAAAATATACCACTTCATTAATCTTCACCAGCAATGCTGATCTCAGCAAAGCTCACAGCACAAAAGACAGAGACAGCAGCAGTACACTGAGTATTTGGCCCATACTTCCCCTGCGATCTCTCTCTCCTCACCTTTAAACTACGTTGTCATCTTTGTCTTCTAAATCACATCACTGAAACAAGACAGAAACACCAGGAGAAGAGATGAGGATCGATCTGTCATTCTGTAGCGATTATTACAACAATTCATTTATAACATAATGAATGAAGATGGGCTAAAAACAAAAGAAAAAAAATCTAACTGGACTGCGCAAGTAGAGCCAATGTCTACAACTCATTTTTGCTCACAGAGCTTAACATATCAAGAAACATTTTTACACATTTTCTTAAATATCAGTACAAAAATAGATAGGAAAAATCTGTAGAGCATTTATAGTACATAACAATTAGTGAGCGAGTTTCTAAACCTTCCCTCAAGACAAAAGAACAAATAACATCGATGGAACAATTTTGAGAAAGCTGATCACACGGTGTTCATGACACTTCAAAAGCAAAAGCAAACACTAAGCAAGCATCCGTTTACTTTCATATATCACTGTAGTCATACCACCCAGAATTTTACAACTCCATTCAATTTAGCAGCTGAATAATGATTACAAGAACTCTGTCAGTCATCTATAGGAGTCATGGTTCTGTCAACTATCTGAGGCCTGTGTTGTTTGTTGGAGATGTCTTTAATGTCCCCAGTGTAGAATAAACAATGTGATGAAAAAAGATCTACATGGTTAAATTGTAAAATCTCTTGACAAGGGACAACCAGACAGTATATACTGGAACAGGATGATTTCAAAGGCTCCATAGCTATCAACTGAACTACAACAAATATAAAACAATGTGTCTGCTAGTTTGTGTTAGTATCAAAGCTTCTATACATAAGACATGAGCGGTTCCCTGTTTATATGTGTCGGTCATATTTTAGTGTGCCATGTCTATCACACTTATAAGTACTATAGTATATAACAGACTTGTTTTTTAACACACAGCTTGGTCTTTAACTAAAAAGCCTCCCCTTTGATAGCGAGGTCTGTTAAAGGCATATTCTGTGTCATTTCTGAATGCTGAATAGTCTTACACTAGCCATTTTCTGATTGAAATACAATTACAAGAAAATGTAAGTGAACCCTTTGTAATTACCTGGAGTTCTGCACTATTTACTAATAAAATGTGGTGTGGTCATTAAAAATGTGGACTGATCTAATTCACAATAATAAGCAAACACAATCTAAGTAAATTAATTATCAACCAATCCAAAGTTTATTTGTGCTTTTTACAGCTAGCGTTGTCACAAAGCAGCTGTACAGAAAAACTTTACAAAACAGAATCCGGGTTCAAGCCCCGCATTAGAAAGCCAAAGGCAACTGTGGCAAAAAAGTCCCTATGTTGTACTGTTCATGTGTTTTATTGAGCATATTGAGTAAATATTCACAGAACAGACTAATAAAGGTTATTGAACCTTTCTCTTAGAAACAATTGATCTTTCAGTTAAGGAGATGATATTGTTAGTGTGGGATTCACAGGTGCTTTGACCGTTTAGTAAAGGCAAAGTCTGGTTACTGACAAATTGTTAATCTCATGAAGGTCTGGATAAATGCCATATCATGACACAAATAACTTTCATAGGACCCCAGGAGGCATATTATAGAGAAACATGAAGCTGTAAAAAAATATAGTAGCATTACTAAAGATCACTCCAAGAGCACAATAGGCAGTCCTAAAAGATGTGAGGAAAGGTAACAGCAAAAAACCTACACTGCAAAAACGATTTTTAAGAAAGTAAAAAAAAATTGTTTATGGACATTTTTTCTTATTTTTGTCTAAAAAGAAAAAAAATATTCTTAACAAGCAAGTTTTGCACAAGAACATTAAGCTCATTCTAAGAACATATGTCTAACTTTTTCTTAAGATATTTCAGCTCATCTTGAGCTTTATTTACCAGTTGGTTGAATTGGTTGTAATTGCAGAATAAGAATAAGATTATTTTTCTTATTTAAAGAATAAGGCCACTTAAACAAATTCTGAATTTAAGAAATGTATTTAATGACTCTAAATCATGAGTTTGTAACATTCATTAAAAAATATATATTTCTTAAGAAAAGCAATTTTTGCTGGTAAGAAGCACAATTTTCTTTCATTTTTGACATTTTAGTTTAATTTAAAAACACATATGAGTTAGATTCACTTGCTAGTTATAAGAATTCTAGCCAAGCAACTTTTGCTTACCCCATTCACAGATATTTTTTCTCAAAACAAGAAAAATTAATCACATATTATATTTGGCTTGGAATATTTGGCTTATTTCAAGTAGTGCTGTTTTTGCAGTGTACAGTAGACTCTACTAGCTGTACAAACCACTGTTTGTGTGTCCACGATTGGAAAAATACTGAACAAGAAGAACACCCTGAATGTAGCTGCTGCGGCACATCTCCTGTTTGCTTAAGACCACTTGGATGTTCTACCAAGTTTCTGACAAAATGTTATACAAACAGATGAGACAAAAGTGCAACTTTCTAGCACAAATGTATAGTTCTATGGAGGAAAAAGAACAACGAACATCAATATCAAAACCTCATTTCAACTGTGAAGCATGGAGGAGGGAGCCTCATTGCCTGAACTCATTGCGGCCATCGAGGGAACAGTGACTTCAAAGGTGTATTAAAACATTATACAGAAGAATGTAAGACATGGCCTTAAGCATATCTAAATGATGTGGCTTCACCAAAAATATTGATGTACTAAAACACATTTGCAGGTATGATCCAAAATTCCTCCTCAGCATTCCTCCCTGCAAATGTGTTTTAGTTCATCAATATTTGCAAATTTCATGAATATGCTAATTTTATTTCCAGTCACAGGAAATGTTTAGTGGATGTGATTACTGCTAAAGGGGAATATACCAGTTCATACCGGTTCTTCAAAGGTTCACTTACTTTTTCTAACCTGTGGTAGTTTAATCAATGTGCTCAAGAAAAGACAACAACAGTACAACAGTTAGATTGTGTTTGTGTATAATAGTGTCTCATAAGGCCCAGACCAGTTTTTTAATAATCAATGCAGAAATTCAGTTCATTCAAAGACTTCAGCTACTTTTCTTATAGCTGCACACATGGATTGTGAAAGGCGCTTGTAAACTTTTGTGCTTTTCAGCCTTATTTGCCTGTTCTTGAGCCAGCTTGCAATATATCAGTGAGTATACTAGTCACTAGTATGTGTTGTTAAGATCAGACTTTGCTAAATTCCTGTTCTTTAAATAAAACAGGGCACCCACATACACCTGATTATCATTCAAATGAAGGACAACTTTTAGGACTTTTGTTACAATCTGATGAAGTTTCAGGTCAAATTTATACAGAATTATAGACAATTCAAACTTTTAAACACCACCGTGTGTGGTCTGCAGCTGATAGTAAGAACATGTGTAATACACAAACCACACATTGTTCTCAAGCATTCAACAACATAAACTAAATAGTGGTGACTATTCCTTCAAATATCACAGCATTTTCACAAACTCTGAGGCAAAATGCACCTGACCTTACAAATGAAATCTACTTTTTAGGAGCGATTACATATCTGAACCTGAAACAATAGACTTGTGCTTATATTAAGAAAGCATTGTATTGCTTTCTGTGAATTGTTTTTGTAAATCTATCTCTTGTTATTTGATAATAACATTTGCAACATTTGGTCTATTACAGAATATCCTGATTCTTTTATAAAAGAGTCTTAAATGTTCATAATTCTGTTAATTAAATGGGGACATAGGCTAACAACATTGTACTCTAAATTATGTGTGTGATAAACAGTACATATCAGCTAATGCTAAAAGGCCATGGGGCAGGATGTGGAATGTTATTATGACCTTTAACAGGTTAAGCTTGTTTTAATCCCAAACTTCCATAACCTGGTGTGATACACATGAAACCGATCCACAGTCAAGTGCCAGAATAGGTGACATGTGGATGAGCACAGTATAAACTAAGTGTTTATATAACTGGTGACATCATTGGTGCCATATCACTTATGACGAGTTACAGAATAGGAATGTGACAATTGTACGGGGCACAATGTACAAACAGTCAACCCAAACCTAACCAAAACTCACTGATTATAATGGATCATGGATAGTGTGATCGCCAAATATACCTGTAAGTTGTGTTTCTAAAGCTTTGCTCAATAAGACCCTGATTTCCTAAAGATTTTTCTAAAGTGTAAAAACATAAGAACATTCAAGAGCCCTCAAAAAGTACAAACAAATGTATTAACATTGTCTAATGAGGGTCACAAATCTTACAAATGAGAAAAATAGCACTTCTGATTTGTTTGATCGCCTTAATAAAAGTGTGAACTCTTCCAAAACAAGGTGCCATCAGTTAAAAACACATGGATGAAGCCTGAAAATAATTTTAAGGTCACTGCTTTTGTGTGTAAACTACTATGGAGTGGCATATCTGTCTATGACGTATATTTTGAACCAACCTTGAACCAACTAAATGATCTGCTCACTTATCCTACTACTGACCTTGACTGTATCTGCAGATGTTCTATCTACATACTATTTTCATTCTTATGTATCATCATCTTCTCCTAACTCACTCTGGAGCTCTTTACCTTCACATTGCTGACTTGCGCTATTTTATATAATGACATATACTTATATGTCACTTTAAATGCAATCACCTTTTTGAGATTTCAACTTGGCGTGATTAACAATAACAATTAGCAAATACGCAAAAGCCTAATTTAAATGTTTTCATACATATTTAACATTATTTAATTTTTTTTTCATTCTTTTGCAAGTGTTATTATTAATTATTATTATTATTATTATTATTATTATTATTATTATTATTATTATTATTATTATTATTTATAATATCTTTTTATATGGGATGTTAGTAAATCAGGGTATTGGTGTATTTGACTACATCAGTCACATTTGTGTTAAAAATGGCTGAAACATTCCTGTCTGTATGCAGTCATATGGACCTCTGGCATGTAAATGCAATCAAGGATCCACTCATTCACTCTCCACATTATCAGCTTTCTCTACCTTCTTGTCAAGCCATCAGAATCACTTAAAGCTGAAGAAAAACACAAACAGTAGGTATACTTAAATAAATAAACAGAAAGAGAAATTTCTCTCCTTTCTGAACTCTCCAATAAAGGCAATTAACTTCCAACCTTTCTATCTCTTTCTCAACACTCAGGGTTTCCTGATTTTGCCCCAAATCTACTCCAGTTTCCCATAATGCACAGCTGTGAGGGCCAGCTCTGGCCAGCTGGGGGTCGGATGTGAATGTGACCTGCTTTTATTCTTTGCTTCAGCTTCTCATCACCTCCATCTTCTTTGTCCACATCACAGCCCTAGGACTCGAGGAGGCTGTGCCATCGACAAACTTGCTGTCCTTTGGATTCCTTCATCTGAGTCCAGTGGGTTAGCTCCTCTTCCCCAGAACTGTTCAGTCCCAGAGAGATCCAGCCAATCATCTCCTTACGTTTCATACTCCGCTTGTTGTAAACAGAAAGAATTAGTGTGACATCAGACAGCTGAAACAGAGCCACCTGGAACACAAATGTCTCCTTGTAGGTGGGATTGGGCTGCCCACGGCAGATAGACGTCTTACACTTGGACATCTCCTGACCCATGGAGTTAAGTAGAGTCAGCTTCACGTATGTGTCTAGAGTGAGAGAGAGGGAGAGAGATAGAGAGTAGAGATAGAGAGAGAGATTGAGATAAAGAGTAGAGATAGAGAGAGATAGAGAGTAGAGATAGGGATAGAGTAGAGATAGAGATAGAGATCGAGAGATTGAGATAAAGAGTAGAGATAGAGAGAGATAGAGAGTAGAAATAGAGATAGAGAGAGAAGAGATAGAGGGAGAGAGATAGAAAGAGATAGATAAAGAGTAAAGATAGAGATTGAGATAAAGAGTAGAGATAGAGAGATTGAGATAAAGAGTAGAGATAGAGAGATTGAGATAAACAGTAGAGATAGAGAGAGTAGAGATAGAGAGATATATAGAGTTAGAGGGTAGAGATAGAGAGATTGAGATAAAAAGTAGAGATAGAGAGATTGAGATAAAGAGCAGAGATAGAGAGAGTAGAGATAGAGAGATATATAGAGTTAGAGAGTAGAGATAGAGAGATTGAGATAAAGAGTAGAGATAGAGAGATTGAGATAAAGAGTAGAGATAGAGAGAGTAGAGATAGAGAGATATATAGAGTTAGAGAGTAGAGATAGAGAGATAGAGATAAAGAGTAGAGATAGAGAGATTGAGATAAACAGTAGAGATAGAGAGATTGAGATAAACAGTAGAGATAGAGAGAGTAGAGATAGAGAGAGATATAGAGTTAGAGGGTAGAGATAGAGAAATTGAGATAAAGAGTAGAGATAGAGAGATTGAGATAAAGAGTAGAGAGAGAGAGAGTAGAGATAGAGATATATATAGAGTTAGAGAGTAGAGATAGAGAGATTGAGATAAAGAGTAGAGATAGAGAGATTGAGATAAACAGTAGAGATAGAGAGAGTAGAGATAGAGAGATATATAGAGTTAGAGAGTAGAGATAGAGAGATTGAGATAAAGAGTAGAGATAGAGAGATTGAGATAAAGAGTAGAGATAGAGAGAGTAGAGATAGAGAGATATATAGAGTTAGAGAGTAGAGATAGAGAGATTGTGATAAAGAGTAGAGATAGAGAGAGAGAGATTGAGATAAAGAGTAGAGATAGAGAGAGATATAGAGATAGAGAGTAGAGATAGAGAGAGTAGAGATAGAGAGAGATAGAGAGAGTAGAGATAGAGAGAGATATAGAGATAGAGAGTAGAGATAGATAGAGTAGAGATAGAGAGATATATAGTGAGATAGAGAGTAGAGATAGAGAGAGATATAGAGATAGGAGATAGAGAGTAGAGAATGAGAGAGAGAGCGATGGAGAGAGACAGAGAGAGAGAAGAGATATAGAGAGGTATAGAGATAGAGAGTAGAGATAGAGAGAGTAGAAATAGAGAGAGAGAAGAGATAGAAATAGAGATTATTAAGAGAGATTAATGAGAGATTACATTAATTTCACATTTCTTACTACATTTAATGCCAATAAAAAAGTTAAATAAAAAAGTAATTGTTCTATTTTAAAAATACCCAGCTCATATTTCATATAGCCAGGGCCCTAACAAATTCACAGCTGTGAAAATCATGTCACGGTCCGATCCCAGGAAAATAGACAATTTTCTGTTAAATTCCATTAAAATTCTACATTTGAGGAGTTTGTATCATATTAGCAGGTTGTGAATATAAGATGTAGATGTAACTTGACATTTTAGATTTACAAAGCCAGGCAGGTGAATATACAACAAGGGAGCACCAAAGAGCAAAGAAACTTCTGATGTGAAAGCCAAATTAATGCACCATTTTCCCTGCTTGAGTGAGCTGAGCCTCACCGAAATGCACAAACATTTATAGCACATAGTAGACGCTCTCATGCAGAGTGACTTAGTGCTTACAAAGACTTACGTAGTGTGATGCTACACTGTAGCTTGTGGGCTTTCTTTTTCTCGGCCAATCAAGTGACTCTAGGTTTCCACTCAAACTGTGTGTATACTGATTGCTTTGTATTGTGTAGGAAAAATGCTATTAAATAAAACTGTGAGAAGGATGTTTGTAGGGTTCAAAACTGCACTCTTAATGCACATCTATGTAAATTATGGAATCATTTCCTGTGAATTTGATAGGACCCTACTGATAGGAATCAGTTAGAAATGACCAATAATATCATGTGGCTACCAGAACATATGTTGTCTCATTATCAACAGGAAACAGGTTAGAAATCCACATATTCTGAAAGAAAGATCATGACTGTACCATGCATGTAGTGCAAAAAAATCTCTCAACAGTGCACAACTGAGCCGAGTGCAGAGGACGGGATGGTTTTGAAACAAACACTTGTGACATCACGCATGCGGCTGCAGCTTCTCTTAGCCATACGTCATGAACAATCGCCTTGTTCTCACATTTGACTTCATTGAAAAGCATCTGATTACTCCATTATGAAATCCATTCACTGAAATTAATCTATTCAATCCTTTTTCTCGACTGCCGCAGGCGTATCAATGAGCACTAATCTGTGGGTGACTTCTGCATCAACTGTTCAGCTTTTTTACTGTCTATAAACATAAAAAGAAGCTCGAGCCAGCAGCGTAGAAGGAGGAGATGCTTTCAGGCGTGTTTCATTTACGCTTCTATAGCGTCTTTGTGCACGAGTCAAATCAATCCCCTCCTCTCAGACCGCAGCACTTTGCTCTGCCTCTGCAATTCACCAGAGCAACCCTGCTCTAGTCTCCGAGCAGCTTTGTGCGAGGCGCGGCCGCTCTCTCTTTCACATACACGTGAGTGGCAGCTGCCTGCTGGGCAGTCTCTCTCACTCTCTGTGTTTTGGATAAAGGGGAAAAAACATGACAAAAAATGTTTTGCTCTTCATCATTTCCTTTCTTTCTCTCTCAGACATAAAGGCCCTGTTGAAGCAGCCCTGATTTCCACACATCTCCAGGGGGTGAAAAAAAGTGGCTTCTGCTGACACCTTAAGTGGTTACGCAGTGCAGTAATGGGCCTCATGCTGACAGCCTTAAATGAGAGTCAGAAGAACTGAATGGTGATTAAGCACAAGTGATTGGCTTTATTGAATGGAGCATTGTTAGAACTTGAAAAGGCAGCAGAGAGATGGTGGCCTTGACTGTAACTGTGAGGTGGAGGAAGTATGTTACTTTTGTGCAGGAGACTGATGTTATAACAAAGCTGGAACAGTGCCATGGAATAAAAAAAAAACAAAAAACATGCGTCTAAATATGCATTCACTAGCAATTAGCTTTGAGCCATTAAACAATATTTAATATTTAATTTAAATCAGTGATGGTAATACGCAAACTAGAGTTCTTTAGTTTTCAATCACATATTGTTGCCATATTACTTTTTATTGCCATTAAAATGTAAAATTACAAACGAACTACGAAAGATAACGCTTTTATTTTAGCCCTATTTGGACTGGATTAGTTTATCAGGAGGACTTTTTTTTATACACGACTCCTCAGTGATTAAATTGCTACATCCGGATGACATTAAAATGACTACGAGTGAGTTTCTGAAGGGTTGTATTTTTTACCTAGATGCCTTTGTCACATGATATGTACACAGTGTGAACCTGTAGCTCTGATTATAATCACTCCTTTAATAAGCCTGTATTATTCTTTAAAAAGCCTTTGTAATAAACTCACTTATAGTTACTTTTTTCCTCCACATATTGCTCCACCAGGTAGACTATGAATTGTAAGATCTCCATCCAGACCAAGTAGATTGTTAAGTTAAAAGCATTCATATTTTGGTTTGTGATTTGTGGAGGTTTTCTATGGATCTGTGCATTAAAAGACTAAATATGACTGGTATCAGTGGCCCAAAATCTTTATTTCAGGAAAAATAGAAGATTTATAAATGATCAGAAGATTACAAATGATCAAATAAGCTCTGAGTTCATTACAAAACCTGTATTTTTTCAGAGAATGAGGATTTTTTCAGAGAATTAAAAACACAGACACAGTGCATCTGGATGTAAGCTTCTCTGAAAGAGCTCCAGAACCTCATGAAAATGTAATCCAATCTGAATAGTCCTAAATATACATTTTTGAAAGGCTGCTTGCAAAAATTATAATGTAGAAATTCAGTTTGGCAACGAATGCTGGGATACATGTAAATGAAACTTTCTGGTAGTAAAACTGAGTAAAAAAAGTTTGTACAGAAGATGGGTGTCGGCATGCTAGCTTGTTTTTTCCAAAATTAGGAATGTTATATTTGTAAGTTGCTCTCCCGCTGATATGCAGCAGAACAATAACACAGCGACTGAAAGAAAATGATCACGAGTGAATCTTTAACAGGATAAACACGTGCACTCGAGTAACACGTTTCGCACAGATCTGCAGAGTATTACTGGATCTGCGTAACTGGAAGTCACTCTTAGCATTGGATCTTTGCTCAGAGAGGACATGCAGACACATGGCAGGACACTGACCACCCACAGACTGTTTGTCATCTATAAGAGTGATGCCGAAAGTACATCACGTTCCAAAGTTATTAGAAATACATATAAGACTGTTTGGAAAGTTTGCATTTCATGTAGAGTCTCAAGCATTTGATATATATTGTTTTTTTACTGTTCAACCCTGATACATGACAAACAAGTCATCATTCATAAAGACACTTACTGCACTACAATCACCAGTATGTACAGAGAAAAAAACACAGTCAGACAACTACAGAAAAGAAACGAAATCTAGAAAAGAACTGCAGTACTATGAAAACAGGATGACGTGCAGACGTCCAACATCGACAGGTAGAGGGAGGTAGCAGGGAAACTCACCTCTGATAATATAAACCTGCCCACCTATCAAGTGCTTTAGACAACAGAACAATCCATCTGACAAGGGAATGTAGGGGGCAGTGAGAGAGACAGAGGAAGAAGAGGTCAGTAACAAGGGAGGAGAACAGAGAGGAAAAAGGAGAGAGAGACAGAGAGAGAGAGGGAGGGAGAGAGAGAGAAAGATACAGAGAGAGAGGAGGAGATGAAAAATGCAAACAACAGGAGAGAGAGACCAGGTCAAGAGGTTAAAGGTTAAATGACATCACATTAGGTTAGCGTTAACAAGTGCTCATAAAGCAGATGGCAACACTTCAGACTAAAGGGCACTGCATAAGGGAGAAATATAGCCTTCATAAACATCACATAATGCCTTCATAAGCATTTGCCTTGTAAGCGCTGAATGTCAAAGACATTCACATGCAGAAATGAACTGTAAACGCCATGTCCACTACAAGACATTAGACAACATGTTTAAGGCATGTATGTTTTGATACAGTGGTTCTTATGAAGGCTCATAAAGCCCTTATGCAGTGCTCTGTGACTGAAGCATGGCTGAAGCCTTGATGAGGTAGTCTGAGGTTGTATTTCACAAGGTCTGAAGAGAGAAGAACAGAAGAAACAGGATGTGTTGGAGGTGAGCTGAAAGTGGTCATGTTGTCTGGTCAGCTAGAGGAACTCCTCTTTTGGTCATAACTTCATGAAAAGACTGAGCTAATTCTAGACTGTACAGCAGTAGTCCCTCACCTTCTCTAGACCAGACAAAACAAGAGACACCAGATTATGAACTCTGATCACATACCAGGGCACCTTCATGCATGGTAGGTTGTAGTAAAATTATTCTATTTAAAAAACTGCTGAATGGAGAAGATTTGTTGGGATTGTTGCAGATTAGTATTTACTCGGTGGTTTGTTGGCAGCAAGGTTTTTGAAGTGACTCCCTTTGATGACCTCGACAGAGAGGCGGCCAGTAGTAGCATTGTACACAAGGCCCAGCAGAATCTCAGGAGCCGAACTCTGACCTGCGGACTGGAACGACGAAGCAGTTTCACTGCACGTTGCGTCAGACACGCTCACCTGAGACTCGCTGCCCTGAAACACACATACACACTGATTATGCAAATGATTTTGCACTGTCACACCATATTTACGGGCTTTTACAAGTTGCAAAGCTTTGTTTACTGTAGAAACAAAACTTCAGACAAGGGTTCAGTGCAGATGCTAGTACTGTATTTAGCTATTTTAATGTAGACTTGCAGATTCATGAGGTGTAAAAAAAATTGTAACAAGATTCCCTTATGATTGCTCAAAAGGCTCAAACTATAGTGTAACATTTCCTGTAAATTTACATTGGAAGTACAGGAGTACTTTACTGTATTCCTCAAATTATCAAGTATAAAAGTGTCGAATTTCACAGTAATTAGCTGTTAATTGAAGAGCATACTGAGAAGGCGACTGCTAATTTACAGCCTTCACAACATTTTGTTTCCAATTTTCTAAGCTTATATTAACATACTTCCTCTACAATATAATCCAGTTTTCATACTACTGTATTTAATTAGCTATAATTATCAGAAATTCATCAACATTAGCATTGCTCTGATAAAAAAAAAAAAGATTTTAAAACTAATGTCTCATTTATTATTTTTAACTTATGCACTAAATATTTCATCATCATACACTTGTAATTATATTGTGGTTTATTGAACATTAGCTGAGTGGCTTAGCCTCTTGTCACAGTGCACCTCATAAGAAGAGTCTGCTGGAAGTGAAAGTGACTATCCTGCTTTCACTCACCTACCAGCTGCACACCTTTACTCTAATAAAGAAACACTGTTTATTCTAATAAAACTTCTAGTAGGGGTGTCCACAAATTATACACTTTTACGACTTATTTTGTACTGTAAATAAAATAAGTCTTGAACGAGTGATATTTTTCAAACAGAAAACAATATTCAACAACCGATAGTCGTTGATGACAGGTCTGAGACGTAGGGACTGACTAAGGTAAGTCACGTTCAGTAGTCTCATTATTATTTACCCAGTCAAAAAGAGTATGTACGACAACAACTTATAACAAAAGACAAACTTTTTATAGTGAGCAAGTTCTGAATAAAATAAATGTCATGTTTTATTCAGCATTTTCACATATTAAACA
>BRDA01001473.1:30710-50138 GCA_036984385.1 Crenuchus spilurus | reverse complement strand
ATGGATCTCGGAAAAAAACCTACACCCCCCCCCCCAATCTTCCCCCCGCCCCCCCCCCCACATCCAAAAAAAGGCTCTAGGTACAATTACAGCCTAGTGTTAAAATCATTATAAACAAATGACTTCACTATGTCCCAAATTAAGCCTTACAGTATGTGTGGAATACAAGTCTATATATTACCAAGTTGAACTGACATCATTAGTTCAATCATATGAGAAATTAATAGATTTATTTGATAATTTTATCATTATAAGAAAAAAATACCTCACTGTATTTTTTTTAAATTAAAATCATTATAAATATCTTCCCTATATCCCAAAATTAGCCTTGTAGTATGTGTGGAATATATGTCTATATTTAAGTTGGTTTCACATCATTAAGTTTAATAAAAAAAAAATTTTTTTTCGTGGCAAGATGGCGGCGCACAGTAACGCACCGTTCTCACACTCCTAGCGTATACCCAGTTTCAAATAGCTTAAACAGTTTTTGTGTTGGTTCTGATCATGAATTCATGCGCCGTAGGCAGAATGACTTACAGCCGAACCGAACTTTTACGAATTAAAGACAGTTTACTAACGGATGCAGCAACTCTGGACAACAATGTTCAAGCTGAGCTGGGCAGACTGCAGCTTCTCCGGACTCTGGCCCGGTGGAGTCGAGCTTGACCCAAAATGAAAAGGTGAGAGCAGCTACAGAAGAGGGGCAAACAGGGTGGCGTGCTAGCTAGGCTAAAGGCTAACGCAAATTGTCCCCCGATTCCATCTCTTTTCCTCTCCAACGTCCGCTCTCTTGACAACAAGCTGGACCTCCTGTGGCTGAGGATGAATGTTTCTGAGGAGACGAGGAACTGTGCTGTGATTTGTCTTACAGAAACATGGCTAAACCACAGCATGCCGGACCCAGCTTTCCAGCTCGCTGGCCGGCAGTTCTTCCGAGCGGACCGTAACCAGCAGTCCGGGAAAACCAGAGGGGGTGGCTTAATAATCTACATCAGTGAAGGTTGGTGTACAAACTGTGTGTTGGTAAACAGCCACTGCTCTGTGGCGATAGAATTGTTGACTATCAAGTGTAGGCCACACTATCTTCCTCGAGAAATCACGGCTGTGTTTGTTACTGCTGCATACATAGCACCGGATGCTAATGCTAACAATGCACTGAAAGAGCTCCATGACAACATCAGCTCACTTCAGAACAAGCATCCAGAGGCGTTTTATGTGGTGGCAGGGGACTTTAACCAAGTAGACCTGACAAACTCACTGCCGAGATTTTATCAGCATGTAAACATTCCAACACGGGGAAATAATACACTTGACCGTGTGTACACTAACATTAAAGATGCTTATAGAGCCATGCCCTGCCCCCACCTCAGGCTGTTTGACCACATCTCCTGCCTGATGGTTCCTGCATACCACCCTCGACTGCGACGCTCCAGACCCACACAAAAGACCATCACTGTGTGGCCCAGTGACAGAGACGCTGTGCTGCAGGACTGCTTTGACTGCATAGACTGGCAGGTTTTCAAGGAGGCTGCTGAGAGTGAGGTGAGCACAAAGTGCTTTGAAAGACTATGTGTTTAATGTGGGTTATGTCCCACATTAAAGCCACCATCGACATCATTGTGGATCACCATCAATATGCCTACAGGAAGAACCGTTCTACAGAGGATGCCATTTCCTCTGTGGTCCACACCGCCCTCACCCACCTGGAACAGAAGGACTCCTATGTCCGTTTGCTCTTTGTGGACTTTACATCAGCCTTCAACACAATGTTTCCTCAGACCCTGACTCACAAACTCTATTCACTCAGACTGAACACTTCCCTCTGCAACTGGGTCCTGGACTTCCTGACCAACAGACCACAGTCTGTTAAGATCCACAACATCACCTCCTCCACCTTAACTCTCAGCACTGGCTCCCCTCAGGGCTGTGTGTTAAGTCCCATCCTGTTCACTCTGCTCACATATGACTGCTCACCTACCCAACCAGGCTGTCATATTGTGAAGTTTGCAGATGACACAGCTGTGGTTGGATGCATCACAAACAGTGATGAGTCTCGCTACAGGCAGGAAGTGAAACACCTGGAGGGTTGGTGCAGTGAAAACAACCTCTGCATCAATGTAAAAAAGATGAAGGAGATGATAGTGGACTTCAGAAGAAGCCAGCATGCCCACCCCCCTCCCCCCCTGCACGTCGGAGGATCTGAGGTGGAAGTGGTCTCCAGCTACAGGTACTTGGGTGTACACCTGAGTGATAACCTCACCTGGAGCAATAACACTTCCAGTCAAGAAGGCACACCAGTGGCTCTACTTCCTCAGACGGCTGAGGCGAGCTGGTCTCAGAACCTCAGTTCTCAGATCCTTCTTCACAGTATCTTGTGCTCCAGCATCACTGTGTTGCATGACAGCTGCTCTGCTGCAGACAGGAAATCTCTGCAGGGGGTGGTGAAAGCTGCACAGAAGATTGTTGGTGTCAGCCTCCCCACCACCATGGACATCTACACCTCTAGATGCAGGAAAAGGGTCGTCTGTATCATGAAGGACCCCACCCACCCAGCACACTCACTTCTTGTCCCACTCCCCTCTGGCAGGAGGCTGCGGTTCATAAAGTGTAAAACCACCAGATTGAGGAACAGCTTCATTGCAGAAGCTGTTAGACTCTTAAATTCCACTTAGGAAACACACACACTGCACTGCCACTTTATTACACTTGGTCACTTTTACTGTATGCTGCTAATATTTATTTATTTATACACTCATTCATATAACTTGCTGCTAATCTCCCCATGCCGTGCTCAATACTCTGAACATTGTACAGTCTAAGTTATCTACACTCTTGTCCAATACTGCTTTGCATAGTGTACAGTCTATTTTCACATTGTATAGTCTACATCTGTATATATTCATAACAAAACTTTATATTTATCAAACTACTGCACTGGGTAAAACTGGGACCTTGGGAATGTAATTTCGTTCCACCCCACGTACTACATGTGATGAGAATGACAAAGTTTCCTTGATTCCTTGATTACTTGATGAGAGTTTAATTGATTAATTTTATAATTCTACATAAAACAAATGTTAGAAAAATTACACAACAATATTATGTGAATATGTATAAAAATATGTGTCACATTATTACTAATATTTAATAATTTAAAAAAAACATTAAACAATCATGAAAATGGATAAAATTAATAATGCTAGCTGTATGGTGTATGTCCCTAACACTGCAGCGTAATTGTGTGATGATCCCTAACACTGCAGCATGTAGCCGGTAATTGTGAGATGGTCCCTAACACTGCAGTGTAACTGGTAAATGTTAGACAGTCCCTAACACTGCAGCATGTAGTCATAGCAAATACAAGGCTAAGCTACTGCGTCACCTGTCATAACAAGTAAACTGTGCTGCTGAATCTGTGTTTAGTTAACTGGTGAGGAAACGCGCAATTAAGAATATCAAACGAGTGAGTAATATTAACTAATTATATAATGAACTAACTAATTAACTAACTAATTAATAATATAACTTTAGCACCATTTGTGTTTTAGTAATATTAATACTATTAATTAGTAATATTAAACTAACTTTAGCACAACATGTGTGACTCCACTGCCTTCATTTACATCGTGCTGAGTTTGAAATATTTCTTGCACAATTTTTTTTTCACAATAAAGTTTATGATTTAATGATTTGTGTGTGTGTGTGTGTGTGTGTGTGTGTGAGAGAGAGAGAGAGAGAGAGAGAGAGAGAGAGAGAGAGAGAGAGAGAGAGAGAGAGACTAGTATCGGCAGCTATTAATTGAGGACTTGAACACGTTATTTAAAACACAATTAAGATTTTTGCAGGAATTTTGTTTTTTTTATTACTTTAGGATTGTAGTTATTTGTAGTTATTTGTGAGTGTGTGTGTGTTAGACGAGTGTGGTAGTTGTGTTGCAACGGTAAAAATGAAGGCTAAATAGCTAAGCTAAGTGCATGACTTGCACTTAAAAAATATCTATGGCTGAGATAGGAAGTTTTTATAAAAACCTTTCTGTGAGGTTAGTCTTTAAAAAGACTGTTTTATAACGGATAAGCATTTAGATGGATAACAGCTAGAACATAAAATTGACAAGAGAACTAGAATGGCGGATGTGTGTGTGTGTGTGTGTGTGTGTGCGCTGTCATATGTTTATATAGTAGCTGACATCACGTTGGTGCAGAATACTGCTCTTTGATTGGTGAATTTGAAATGAACCTGTGGTGGATTTGTTTGTGCATTTTAATAATCCAGCTGCTTACATTTCAAAGGGGGCGGGGCATTTGCTGCATCTCCTTTGTACTTGTCACTACCTGATCTGAACCGGAAACCCGATTTGGACTACGAATGCGCATTTGCACTTCACTGCCGGATAAAGTTTTACGACGCAAATTGAATCGAGTCATTTTTGGTGAACGGTGAAAACTTTTGCGCTTTACCATTTTGGTAAAGTAGTGTTTGAGAGAGAGTGGTTGAGAGTGCTGTTGCTGAGGTGAGTGAGAGTGAATCAGAGACAGTGGGTCAGAGGCAGGTCAGCATGTAGGGACAGTGAAGAGAGTGCTGTTGCTGAGGTGAGTGAGAGTGAGTCAGAGGCAGGTCAGCATGTAGGGACAGTAGAGAGACTGCTGTTGCTGAGGAGAGTGAGTCAGAGTCAGGTCAGCATGTAGGGACAGTAGAGAAAGTGCTGTTGCTGAGGTGAGTGAGAGTGAGTCAGGCAGTGAGTCAGAGGCAGGTCAGCATGTAGGGACAGTAGAAGGAGTGCTGTTGCTGAGGTGAGTCAGAGTGAGTCAGACGCAGGTCAGCATGTAGGGACAGTGGAGAGAGTGCTGTTCTATCATAAACAGTTCTCTATCCTCAGGTCACGTTTCATTGGTATTCAAGACTACTAGGGTGGTTCCCATCTTGAAGAAGCCTTCATTGAATAGATCCGATGTCAGCAGCTACAGACTGGTATCACTGCTGTCATTTCTCTCAAAAATTCTTGAACGTGCTGTCTATAACCAGCTATCTGTCTTTCTCTCCCAGAACCAACTCCAGGACCTATACCAGTCTGCCTTCAAACCTGCACACTCTACTGAAACGGTCCTGATAGCTGTGACTGAAAAGCTCAAGACAGCTAGATCTGCTAGTCTGTCGTTGGTTCTTATCCTACTTGACCTCTCTGCAGCCTTTGACACAGTCAACCACAAGATCTTCCTGTCAACACTCTCTAACCTTGAGGTCACTGGCTCTGCATTGAAATGGTTCAGATCTTATTTAGAGGGTCGATCCTACCAGGTAACTTGGAGTGGGTCCACATCCGCTCCATGCAGGCTCTCCACTGGTGTCCCGCAAGGCTCAGTCCTGGGTCCTCTTCTTTTTTCACTTTACACTCATTCACTTTGTGAAGTAATTTCTTCTCATAGATTCTCGTACCACTGTTATGCCGATGATACTCAACTGATGCTTTCCTTCCCTCCTTCTGCCACTCAGGTATCCAGCCGCATTTCTTCATGTTTGACAGACATCTCCACTTGGATGACAACCCACCACCTGAAGCTCAACCCTAGCAAGACTGAGCTTCTATTCATTCCTGGAACGACTGGTCTGCATCTCTAACTTCCTGTCCTGTTTGAAAACTCCATCGTCGTGCCGTCTCAAGAAGCAAGAAGCCTTGGGGTGACTCTTGACGACCAGCTATCATTTTCTTCTCACATTGCAAATGTGGCGCGGTCATGCAGGTTCCTCCTTTTCAACATTCGACGGATCCGAACCTTTCTGACCCAGGACGCTACCCAGGTGCTTGTCCAGTCTCTCGTCATCTCAAGACTTGACTACTGCAACTCACTCCTGACTGGTCTTCCTCTAAGAGCCACAAGACCCCTGTAGCTGATTCAAAATGCAGCTTCCTGACTGGTCTTCAATCAACCCAAGTTCTCCCACGTCACTCCTCTGCTGCGTTCACCTCACTGGCTTCCTGTAACTGCCCGCATCATATTCTAGACCCTGATGCTCGCCTACAAAGCAAGAAATGGACAAGCCCCTCTATCTGAATGCAATGGTCAAGTCTCGAGTCACACCTTGATCCCTTAGAGCTTCCAGTACAGCTCAGCTTGACCCACCATCCTTCAAGACACGGGGGAAGCTAAAATTAAGGCTCTTCTCTGTCCTTGCACCAAAGTGGTGGAATGAACTCCCTCTGGCTATTCAGACAGCAGAGTCCCTCACTGTCTTCAAACGCAGACTGAAGACCCATCTCTTTATGGAGCACTTAAGTCAGCACTAGTTTAAATCTCTTGTTGTAATGCGTTGTTATGCTCATATTGTAGATAACTGTGTATCTTTCCTTCCTTCTTAGGTATTAGTAATGGCTGTTCTAACAATGTCCGAACTGAAGAGTTGCTTGGACTCTAACCTGTCTTTATTAGCAGAGATAAATTCTCTTATGGGAACAAAGCACTGTTGTACGTCACTCTGGATAAGAGCGTCAGCTAAATGCTGTAAATGTAAATGTAATGTAAATGCTGTTGCTGAGGTGAGAGTGAGTCAGAGGCAGTGAGTCAGAGGCTGGTCAGCATGTAGGGACAGTAGAGAGAGTGCAGTTGCTGAGGTGAGTGATGTCTAAAACCTGCCCTTCAGAAGCTTAAACTAGCCCAAAATATGTCTGTCACACGTTTGAAGCAAATGGCAAAACAACTATGTTGTACTTAGTATTTTGTTTATAAGGGATTTATTATCAATCATTAATAATATGATAACATTAGTGTTTATTAGTTCTTTTATAACAGTTTTATATCCCAGTCAAGAACATTTAATAGTAACATAATTAACAACAAAAAAAAAGGAACTGACTTTTTCATTTCACATTTGTAGTATTTGCAATATGTCTTTTTCTCATCATTAGGAACACTTTTAATCCATTATATCAAACCTTTTTCTTTTTCCCAGTCCTTGCAATACCCATATTTCCTCCATTTACCTGGCATATTAGCTAGTAGTCGCGTTTCCATTGCAGTTTTGCGCAACACTTTATCGATATTCTGTTTTGTCGAAAAAACAATTAGGTAAAACAAGTTTCACAATTGCGGTGTTTCCATTAAATGCGAAACACTATTATAAAATCACATGTGAATATGTTTGTTCTCGCGATAAGTCATTACAAACATAGTGGCAGTGGATGTAAACACATGCTTCAGCTTTATACATACTGCTACCACGTCACTAGCGCTCATCATCAGCCATCAGAGGAGACGGCGACTTATCGAGGCTTTGGAGTGACAAGCCCCTTATACTTGCGAGCGGCTACGTATGCGGTATACGTATGTAGTCAATGATTTTACAGAAGAGCTGTGGATTCAACATTTTAGAATGACACACTCAACTTTTAATGAACTTTGTGATGCTGTGAGATCTCTAATGGAGCCAGCCAAGGATTCTCCTCGTTATTCCATATATCATCTTTATCCTCTTACTTTCTGTTGTTGTCTTCTTCTTCGTCGTCTTTTTCGCCAATAGAAACGTCCGGTTGTTGATCACGTGACTCACTTAATGCGAAAAAGTCAGTTCGAGTGTTTCCATTACACTTTTGTGATATAAACCAATTTCGATACGACTGAAAAACCACCTCATCTTAGCGCAAAAGACTTTTATCGAAAAACATGAGTTTTTTTCGAAATTGTCGTGTTTCCATTGAGCAAATATTTATTTGCAATTGTAATTTGCGATATTTCATGGTCAATGGAAACGCAACTAGTGACTGTTTTCTCTTCACCTTCTGTTTCTGTGTCTGTGTCTCTCTATATACCCCCCTCTCTCTCTCGCTCTCCCTTTCACACTGTCCTTCCTTATGTCATGTTATCCTTGTTCTTATTGTTACATTAAAACTTTCTTAGTGTTGACTTTGTACACGCCTGCCGTGTTGACGTAACATCCAAGGCAACACCCACTTTTCTTGTTGTTTTTTAGCGGCCGCAGTAATTTTTAAAAGTCAAGCCCAAAAAACCGCACCCCGCCACCCTTTAATTTTCACCTGCGACTGGATTTTCAAACAAGCCCAATTTTGCGTGAAAACCGCAAACCTGGCAACTCTGGTTCTGGGCAGTGAATGAAATCTAAAATGTGACTCAAATCAGTATTTATTTATTATTCTAGTCAGTTGTGTGAACTTCATAAAGACATCACTGACATAAAGACAATCTACAGCAGCTTAAACTGAACTTTATTTTATTTTCGCCAGTACAAAAATGCAAGCCTACTTTCATTTCTAGGATTAAAATTGGGAAAATCAGGGTATGAGGAAGGAATAGTGGAAAGAAAAACAATGGGAGAAGGGAGATGGATGTTATTCCAAGTGGATTGTGAAAGGGGGGTAAAAGTTATGAAGTGGTAGAAATTGTGGTGGCACCAAGGTAGGAAGAAAGCTGTAAAAATATTGTGTTGTAATAATTACATGCTGGTTGTTTTTTTGTGTCACCATTGCTTGGCCCAGTGTAATTTAGTGTTATGAAGGCTGCATGATGTCAGTTTTGTTCACTAAATCAGAAAAAAGTAAAATGTCCCCTAAATTCACAGTTGGTGGTTATCAGAACTGCACCGCTTTGTTGGGTAAAGTTAGTAATGTTCTTATTGTTAAACATGCAGTTGAGTGGTAGCATTGCTTGGCACAATGACATGTTTTACAAATAAAACTAAATAAAAAATAAACTAAATAAAAGTAAAAGTCATACCTAAAGTCATTGTTTCTGATAAAATGATCTTAGCCATAGCAGTGAGTTTAACAACACGATGATGTATATATGGAGTGAAAGAGGAATCTGTCTCTAAAATAATTATTAAATCAAGTAGATGTTTAACAACCTGTTAAAATACACCAGAATGCAAGAAATGGCATCTACTTCATTAACAATTTTCTGGGGAAGGACTCCAAGACCACCCACCAGTGTGTCGACCCACATTACAAATGCTTCTGACACCCCTGCCACTGAGGCTACACATTTAACAATGTATGATTTAACAATGGAAATGGGTCACAGTGGTGGTGATGGGAACCAGAATCCAAAGAATTGTACAGCAGATTTACATGCATGGCAAATACAGAATTTAAGAATATTTTATAATAATCAACAATACATACTCTCTGTTTTTTTTATAAATATGTCTATTTAAGACTGCAGACAATATGACTCCTGGTTCTTATCAGCACCAGCACTGTTATGTGTATCAGTTATTCAAGTGTTTTAGGGGAAATATCAAAAACACTGGAATGTCCAGTAGGTGGCAGCATTGTTCAATTTTTATCATCTATTTTAGTTACTGAATGTGTATTTGTAGTGCTGTAAGGTTTATACATCACCTTGTGTTTGCAGACACTACTGTATTAAATATCATATTAAGAATTAAACATGCAGCCACATACTTGTTAACCCCCACAGAGCATTTGAGTAGTGGAGAATTCTCAAGACCTATGTGGTGGTGTGTTAGTGATTAAAAACATGTCAGTGTCACTGCTGGAGTTACCAAAACTGTCGAGCCAGCAGCATCCTGTGATCACCAGTGAAGAACTAGAGGACCAACACAAACTGTGCTGAGCTGCTGTCTCTGACTTTACATCTACAAGATGAACCAACAAGGTAGATGTGTCTAATAGAGTGAATAATGAGTGACGGTGTTTAACATCTCCAGCAGCTCACACACTAACACACCTTCATCACATCAGTGTCCCTGCAGTGCTGAGAGTGTTCTACCTGCTCTGTGGAGACTTAGTTTTTTTTTGTTTGTTTTTTGGGGGTTTTTTTGTACAAAAAAGTAACATCCTCTACAGACATTTCTGACATTTTTAGTGGACAATATCGAGTTTAACATATTTTAAATATCATATATTATTAAATATAATAATATAATAGAAATATTATTAGAGATTTATTAACACAGACATATACACATCCTGGCCAAAAATAGGTTACACACTCTAAGATTTTGTTGGACTAACAAATTCTTTGATGGAATAACTTGGTTGTTCAGTATATTCAGGTAGTCAGCTGACTTCATTCTTTGGGCTCATAACATTGATGAACCTCAACCTGACCAAATGCAGCAACCTCAGATCATAGCACTGCCCCCACAGGCTTGTACAGTAGGCATTAGGCAAGATGTGAGCATCACTTCAGCCACCTCTCTTCTTACCCTGATATACCCATCACTCTGGAACAGGGCAAATCTGGACTCATCAGATCACATGTCCTTGTTCCATTGCTCCTGAGTCTAATATTTATACTCCCTTGCAAATTGAAGCCATTTTACCAGTTACCCTTACTGATAAGTGGTTTTCTTAAGGCTACACAGCAGTTTAGTCCCAATCCCTTGAGTTCCCTTTATACTGTGTGTGTGAAAATGCTCTTACTTTCACTATTAAACACATCCTTGAGATCTAATGTTTTTCTATTACTTGATTTCACCAAATGTTTAAGTGATCGCCGATCACAATCATTTATTTATGACCATATTCCTTCCTTGAAGATGAAGTCCACCCCCCTCCACTGTCCTTCACTTTTTAATAATGTGGTGGACAGTTCTTAAACTGATTTTAACAGTTTTAGGATCTCCTTTCTCTGCTTGATGACAATAATTTGACCCTTTGAAACAGATAAACATCTTTTCCATGTTATTTGACATGGTTGTTTAACAAATGAAAAGCTACTCACTGCATCAGTTAGGGTTAAATAACTGTTTAATTAAACATTTGTTTAATTAAAACTTCTTTATGGAAGGACACTACAAAATGGCTACAGTGATTGTGCTTACTTTGCAGTGCACTACGTAGGCTGCATGTTTGCCATTTGGAGCACTGTGCTTGGCTGCAGCCTCAAGTTGCACCAAAATCTAAACAGGAAGTTTGTAAAGCAGTTTCAGGACTGCATGGATTCTGCCTTTAGTGTAAAGCAGGATTAAGCAAGTTCATCTTTTATTTTCACCACTTTTCACTTTTATGTGCAAAAAAAAAAGAAAAAAAACCCCTCAATTTTACTCACCATCAGCAGTCTGTATGTCTAAAAAAACACAGAGAGACTTTTTTCTACAGTGTTCTTCATGGAGAAAAAGGAGGAGTCCTCTTCTGTTAGTCTGTGTCTCACACTAATATGTTCTTTTTGTTTCTTATCTTTCTTTCTGCTATTATAACTTTAGTTATGCTTTATATGTATGTACTTTCCTTATTTACTTTACTGATGTATACGTAGATGTGGTTTACATTTTATTTAGTGTATTGACTCTTATGTTTTATGTGTCCCAAACGTATTACACACACACACACACACACACACACACATACATTCATACATACATACACACAGATAAATATATGTCAATACAGAGCCCTCCAGTAAAGAAACTGCAGCACAGTAGAATTACAGTCTGAAGGTTTTTCCTCACTGTGTTCTGTTGGCACCACCACCCATGTGTGACTGTCTGAGATGAAGGGAGTGTGTCTGTAGTGTATTAGTCAGTTTAGTTAATTGATTTGTACACGTGGACAGTAAGAGACGTATCATCCAGCTGCTGTAGGGCCTGACCAGCTAGAGAACAACTTTTTACCACAACAGGGCGTCTTTCTGAACTGTTATTTTGATGATTTGTTAAAGTGGCGAAGCCGGGGTGTTGTGCCGAATTCCGCCCCCTTGCCAGGAGAAGTGTCCCTTTTCTCTGAAAGCAGTTAATTTGCCCAGAAATGCACCACTCTTAAATCTGAGTACCTTGTTATTACATAAATGATACTTATTCAGGTAATACATATTGGTCCAAGTTTAAGTTCAAAATAATAGCAAAATATCTAAAGTAAAGCCAGCGCTTTGAAATATAATGACGTAATCAGTGTTGCCAGGTCCTGAAATATTCTTCAGCTTACTGTATGCCAGAAACCCACCTTACACAAGCTTAAACTAGACTAAACTTTTTTTTAAATATAAAAAAATTACTTTTTCTAGTAAGACTAAATTCTTACTTTGATTTTCATTTTATACATTTGAAGCACATCTGACCACTTTATTAGGCACACACATACCTTGTACACTCATTGTCCACTGAGTGCACTTTGTATAAACTGTAGTCCTCTGAATACTTTATTAGTTTTTCAATGCTAAGGACCACCATAGATCGCACATCACCACCACGTCAGTGTCACAGCAGTGCTGAGATCAAAACATCAGCGTCTCTGAACCTGGCAGCCCTGGACGTAGCGTGCGCGCTCCCGAGAGGGGGGTGCACGTCTCGACGGTTGAGCCGAATTCTGCACAACACCACTAACATACAGAAGTGTGCTGTACTGTGTTGGTGCGGGAGGAGTTAGACTTTGCTGTGGTCACTGACTGGCCATTAAACTCCTGTTGGAGCTACAGGATTTACACACGGCTGTATTTTACTGACTGTGGACTGGACATGTACTAATGGGGGACTTTTCAGGAGCGAAGACGAGGACGAGGACAGCGGGGGGACAAAGTTTTCAGTGTCTCAGTCTCTGTCTGTGTCCTGTTTACCGAGTTTAAAACTCTAAACTTCAGGCTCCACAAGAGAAATCACAACTTTATTACTGTTCTTGGTTATTTGTTTCTCTTCTGGAGATATTCACGCGGTCGTTGTGTGTTTTGGCTGTGTGATCCGAGCCCTGCCACGATGGCAGGCGGCGGTGTGTCTCCGCTGGGCTCAGCCGCTCCTCCGCTCTGGTATCACCGGGACCTGAGCCGCGCAGCAGCCGAGGAGCTGCTCGCCCGAGCCGGCAGGGACGGGAGCTTTCTGGTGCGGGACAGTGAGAGCGTCAGCGGGGCCTACGCTCTGTGTGTGCTGTGAGTATCCACTCAACTCTGCACTTACAGGGCGATCACGATTATTGGTACTGAATCGAATAATCGCGATTATTTTTTTGCCGTAAATGTGAATTTCAGTTATAAACAAATGGCAATTAAAGAAAGCAGAATGAAATTAAACATTGTGCTCTTAACCCATACGAACCCAGACCCAGTTCTTGAAGGAAAATAATTAGAGATACAATTGAATGTATGTATATGTACTGTGTACACACACACACACACACACACACACACACACGTGTGTGTATGTATGTTGTCAATGATCTGCAATGTAACTTATATGTTACACTAGGCATTTTTGTATTACAAACTGCATCCAGTATGTTCAACATATTTCACTTGGAGAGGATAAAGTGACGAAAAAAGCTGTATAAGAACTTTCCAGGCCTTTCAAAGGGTTTCTGAAACATGTCACCATGGACTCTTATGTGGTTAATAATGAAGGTGCTAGAAAAGGTTGTGAGATCAATGCCACATAAGAACAACTTTTGGTTCCTTAAACTGTTTCTGTAATAGAGATATTGAGTGTAAAGAACCTTTACGTTAAAGAACCTTTACGCTACTTTCACACAAACAGTTAGTTAAGGAATCAAAAGTGGTGTTTCTACAGCATCGTTTAAAGAACCCTTTGTGGTCTATTGATTTTAAAGGGTGCTGTTTGTTTCATTAAGGATTTGTTGGGCAGTGGTCAGTAATGTTTGTTTATTTGAGCTTAAGCTGTGTTTGTGGTCAGTTTTGAGCTTCTGGTTAACTTCAGAAAGGTAAAATGTCATGTTTACATTCATTACACATAAAGATATAATGTTGATCAGTTTCGCTTAAAGCTCGTGAAAATCCAGAGTCTCAGATTACTAGAATAATTTCCAAAAGTCCTCTTTTCAGATGAAAGTCACTTTTACATTTCATTAGTAAATCAGCTGCTAGAGTCTGGAGGAAGAGTGGAGAGACACACAATCCAAGTGTCTGAAGTCCAGTGTGCAGTTTCTGCAGTCTGTGATGCTTTGAGGTGTCATGTCATCTGCTGGTGTTGCTCCACTGTGTTTAGTCCAAAGTCAACACAGTCGTCTACCAGGAGATTTTAGAGCACTTCATGCTTCCATCTCACGAGCCTTAGCAGCTGCATACATTGTCAAAACTACTACTGACCCTGATATTAATGTGTTTAATTGGCTCATGAGATAAAAGCCAAAAAGATCCATATTTAAGCTAAAAAAGGTTTAAATGTCACATGTATTGAATATAAAATGACACATTACATTTTAAATACAATTACGAACAAAACCAATTTACCATATTCGTTTTTTAATATGATTGTGTTTATATGACAGTTAAATCAGCTGAAATTTTAGAATTGTGAAAGCTTTGACTCAGCTGGGCAGTACGGAAATATAACACTGTCATACTTGAAGGCATTTCACAGTAGCGGTGTACTGTGGTGTAGCTTTGGACAAAATGAAGGGACCACTGGGGATAATCTGTTTTTAGTATGTATAGGCTTTGTGAATAACATTAAGATTTTAGTTTTATTCTATAAACTTCTGACTGCACTTCACAAATGCCAAATAAAAATATTGTAATTTATAGTTATTTTAATGGCCCGAACAACATAGTACAGTCGAACCTCACTGATTGTTTGCTCTGGTTATCCTACAATTAAGTTGTTGACTTTTTTAGGGACATTTTGTCACAGTTATCGTTCATCCTCCGGCTTTTTGTTGCTGTGCCCACATGATTCCCAGCTAATTTCATGAAAACAAAGCATTCACCCACGTGTTTATCACTCACCCACGTTTGTTGTTCATTTTGGCTCCATTTTTCCTTGTTTCTCGGGCTTTGTTTCTCGGGCTTTGTTTCTTGCTGTTTCTCGGGCTTTGTTTCTCTGGCTTTGTTTCCCTGGCTTCATTTCTCCTTGTTTCCCTGGCTTTGTTTCTTATTGTGTCTTGTTGAGAACTCTCAAAATAAACCTGTACGAGTGATGTTAAATGTTTATTTATACAGTTCATTACTTTTGTATTTATTTCTCATTGTATTCTGTAGGTAAAACTATAGTTATTCTATGTAAAATGTATTTTTGTTAATATTTTTGGAGTGTCTGGAACAGATTAATTGGTTTACATTATTTCTTATGAGACATATTGCTTCAGTTATCATTTGTTACAGTTATCATCAGGCACTTTAGAACAGATTAATGATGAAAACTGCGGCTCCACTGTATCAATATTTTAAGTTCATAAATCAGTATTTGATGGAATAAGCTTGATTTGTTCATTCTCTAAAAGTCTTTTGTGACTTGATGCCACTTCTGCAATTCAAGCCGCTCATCTTTTTTTAATGGCTAGTAGACCGTCTTCATCTTGATCACATTCCAGAGTTTCTCAGTGAGGCTCTGATCCAGAGATTGGGCTGACAGTATATATCTTCATTTTTTCCCAGAGTTGTAGTTTGTAAGTTGGAGCGGAAAGTTGGAAACATGATGATATATTGCTGATATCATGTTACATTGCATCTCGAAGAACATCAGACATTTAAAGTGTGGTTTATTTGGCACACTACTGAGGTCAAAACACTTCAGGGCTACAGGTTTTTGATGACTTTGAGCAAGGATCAGATTTATGTTGCTCTTTGATACATAGACATGGGCTACAGAATACAATACAATTCAGTGTTGTGGCTAAATATACATTGGGATGGGCAACAATGTTATCAACAGTTTGTCACACAAGTCTTAAAGTAGGTAAAAATAAACAAATCAAACAAATGAGACAAGAATATTAGACTTAGTCATTTAGTAAGTTGAAGAAAATAATCCAGTAAAACAGGTCTGTGAGTCATAAAAGTATGCAAACCTTTGCTTTAAGTGTCTTGTGTGACAGCCCCTTAGTGCAACAATAACTGCAATAATCGTTGACCAGTCCTGCACATAAGCTTGGAGTAATACATGAACTGCTTAGTTTTATCACATTACTATTAGGTTAAGGTCAGGATTTTGACTTGGTCATTCCATTTCATTTCTTGGTAGAATGACTTGTGTTCTTAGGGTTGTTGTCTGGCTGCATAACTCAAGTTCTCTTGAGATTGTCCTCACATTTTACTTTAGAAGTTTCTGGTATAAATCAGATTTCATTGTTCATTGACCCAAGTAGAACAAAACAGACCAAAACCATGATACTACCATCACCGTGTTTCACAGGTAGGATGAGTTTTATGCTGGAGTGCAGTGTTTTCTCCAAACATAACACTTTTCTCTTTTAAACCAAAATATCTAGTCATCATGTCATCTGTCCCCAAAACACTTCCAGTAGCCTTCAGGTATGTCCATGTGGTTTTTACCAAACTGCAGATGGACAGCAATATTCTTTTTGGAGAGCAGTGGCTTTCTCCTTGCAACCCTGCCATGAACACCATTGTTGTTCAGTGTTCTTCTGATGGTGAACATTAACATTAGCCAATGTGAGAGAGGCCTTCAGTTGTTTAGAAGTTACACTGGGTCCTTTGTGACCTCACTGACTATTACACGCCTTGCACTTGGAGTGATCTTTGTTGGTCGACCACTCCTGAGGAGGGTAACAATGGTCTTGAATTTCCTCCATTTGTACACAATCTGTCTGACTGGATTGGTGGAGTCTAAACACTTTAGAGATGGTTTTGTAACCTTTTCCAGCCTGATGAGCATCAACAACTCTTTTTCTGAGGGCTGAATGAACATTTAGGATGTCAAGTGCTTTGAACATGTTGTTGTAGATGTCTTTCTATGTTTATGAATACAGATTTATTTATTGAATAATATCTAGAACCCATCTGTGCTGCAGCTATGAAATGTTATGCAAACTATGCTCTTCTAAGGTGTTTCTGTGGTGCAACCGGTAGAGCAGGTGGTTAAGGAGGATAAATATGGAGGGTTCCTGGTTCAAGATGAATCCTCTGCAGTTTGTCTTCATCCACGTCTTACTGAATTGATTTAGTCTGATTTACTCTCATGTCTTTTGGCAGTATTTGTCAGTATATTTTTTTATCTGTCAATATTGTGTCAGTTTAAGTCAACCCCATCGACCAACATGCTTGCAGAAAATTGTGGCTTTTTTTTTTCTTTTTGCTATTTTTATTTTGACCTACAGGAGAAGATCTTAAATAGTGCTGAACAAGAAGTAACAGATACTTTCTCACAGATAGAAATCTTTTTAATACTTTAATCAATTTATAATCACTGAGCCCTTAGAAGGAAAAATAGAAGAACTATTGCATTACTGTACATGTGTTCATATAAATGGAATACCTAACAGTTGTTCTGTTTTTCTCTCTAAAAAGAACATTGGCTGTTATTATTATTATTATTATTATTATTATTATTATTATTATGCCATTATTATTGTTATTACATGTGTCCTTGTGCAAGACTAACACTACACTACAGGGTTGCCAGGTCCCTAAATATTTTCCAAGCCAAACCCACCCCACACAAGTTTAAACTAGCCCAACATCTAAACCGTCCAATCATAGACATTTGAGGAAGCTGTCAGTGTACTATTCTTAAATCTTTTTAAATCTTATTTTGTCATTACTTTTCTATCCTTTTTATACATTTGAAGCATTTCTTATGTGTGTATTTATTGTATATTTTGCATTTAATTGTTAGTTCTACTGTTCTTAGTGGTATGTGATAACAATATGAATAGCCTAAATAATGTGTATTAAACAGTAAATACACATTAATAGCATGTTTTTGGTCACAGTTCTCCGATTTTGGTGTAACTTTTTGCAAGTTTTACGTGAAAGTCAAAACGAACGCATCTGGAAACATCTGGACCAAGCCTTTCACACCAAACATAATTTGTAAGAAGGCCAAAATGTGATGACTTTATTCACACTCTGCTGTAATTTAGTGTTTTTTGCCCATTACTGGTGGAGAAAATGAACAATGTTGATGCATGGAGGTCATATAACTAAACAAAACAACTGAAAAAAAGTATTTTTTCAAATCATGTGTAAAATATTATTCATAGAAATCCAGTTCTCTTGAGAAGAAAATGTTAGGACAGTCCCACATTTATTACTATAAAATGGCAAAAAATAAATAAATAAATAAATAAAATAAATAAATGGGTGCACAACATCAGCTGCAAGATCTAATTTTTAAAAATGATTAAGTTACGTTGCCTCCAGGTCTTAATTTTGTTAAAATGGAGATCACATTTCCATATGTTTACATACGTTTAAAATGTTTACATATGTCAATATCTCCCAGCCCTAGATTACCATCACAGTACTTTTACATGATATGTATAGTGGTATGTGTTACCAGATTATGGTGGTAGGGAGATTTTTGCCTCCATTCACAAAGCTTCTTTCTGACAGGAACAGGTCCTAGATCAGTGCTCTGAGAAGCTTTGTGAATGTGGGCCCTTACTGTACTACAGGGTGTGTCATAGGTAAGGAAACACTCCTATAAAAATGGTTTGTCTGATGGTGAACCAGTGTTAAGGCACAAGCTGTGTGGAAAGGGTGAATCCAACAACCCAAGCAAAGTAGACAAGACATTTCTCCTCAGCCACCTCTTCTAGCTCATATGGGATGATTCCAAGGCTAGCTGAGAGAGATGATCTCTCTAGTGTGTCCTGGGTCTTCCCCTTCCAGCTTGACATGCCCAGAACACCTCACCCAGGACGTGTCCAGGTCCAGTCCTACTCTCACTCATGAACAAGATCCCGAGATGCTTAAACTCCTCCACTTGAGGCGAAGACGTTCTCCTAACCTGGAGAGAGCACTCCATCTTTTTTTAACTGAGTACCATAGTTACCTTTCTCCCATTCCTGTTGGACTTTCACCAAAACATCTGGTTGACTAAACTGACTAAATGCAGCTTAGAGGTGGGCTGTACAGTGAACCCCTGCCTATTCGCGGATTCACCTATTCGCGGAATTTTCTCTAGAACATATCTACTTGTTATTCGTGAAAAACCCACATATTCCTGGTTTGTTCTGTAGAACATATTGTGGCGTGCGTGGCAGAGAGTGAGAGTAAGGGTGAGGCGTGGCCTCTTTAACGGGTTTTATTTTCTCTCAGCAAAATAGACCGAGAAATGGCAGTAGTAAAAACCTCCTCACACACACTTCATTCAGACTGTTATCTATCCCTGACCTGTCCCACACTGGCACAACTTTAACACAACAAACACAAATAAAACCCCACTTTCTTTACCCCTAAGCTAAATTAAAACACATTTAACCCACAACAGCCCACCCCAACAGACCCATGGGAAATATGCAAACCGGCGCACAGCCAGTGGAGGTCTGAAATGCCACAATATGTACTGTACAACAGTTTGGTTTGTGCATGCTCCAATACTTGAACACTATTGGTTGGCGTTCGGATAGCCATACAAGGCCAGCTCTCATTGGTTGATCCGCACAATACACAGCCACGAAGTGAAAGCGGCTCTCAGAGAGAGAGAGAGAGAGAGAGAGAGAGAGAGAGAAAAATTTTTTTTTATGTTCTATGTCTTTACACGTGTTTCTGAAGTGTTAAGGATGATAGTTTAAGGCATGTGGTTGGATTTAACCATCAAAATAGGTACTTA
>BRDA01001473.1:11682-26701 GCA_036984385.1 Crenuchus spilurus | reverse complement strand
ATATATATATATATATATCTATAATCTTCCTGACAGTCACAGTTGATAAGAATCAAAAGTTCCCATGAAATTTCATAGGAAATGAATGCGGGTAATTTTTGACCCACTTATGGAAGTTTGGGGTAATAATTGAAAAAATTCAATTTCTTAAAATGTATAAAAGGGAAAACAAAAAAATTAATTGCATGATACCAGTAACATGTTTTTTGAGGAAAACCTGGAATATGAAATTATAAAAACTTTTCATTACAAAGATATTGCAAAAAAATGACCTCACCGGGTCAAAAAAGACCCACTTATGCATCTAAGGGTTAATAATGTTTGTAGTACCTTATAATTGGGGGGTTGACACTTCATTATGTGTTTTTTACATTTTTTACATCATGTGTTTTTTTTAAAATGACAATCATTGTTATCTATTTTATCAGCTCCACTTACCATATAGGTTCATTTGTTGTCCTAAAATTACAGTGTTTAAACTACTGAGTAATTCACCTGGGCAGGGTAACACATACTTGCATGCCACTGACATATCAGTGTTACTGCTGTGTTGACAATGATCCTGCTGTAATATTACTTGCTCACTGGTGGAAATTCTGATCACTGATGAGTGAGATAAGTTGGTGGGGTGGTGGGGAAGTAAGTAATTTATATGGAGAAACAGATGGACTGCAGTCTCTAATATGCGCACATACACTGTCAGAATAAAAAGTACTGCACAGGTGCTATTTTATCTCCCAAGATACAAACAATGTAAATGTTCCCCATAAAGGGTACTACAAGGTCAAATTGTATAACTTTGTGGTGCTCTACATTCATTTACCCATGAGAACAGAGCATTTGTATATTTTATTAAATTACAGTAACACTTTATTTTGAAAGGTAGTTTGTAAATGATTAATATACAGGCTATTAGTAACATCAGCAATATGTCAGAGAAATAAAAGTAATGAAGCATATAAATACACTTGAGAAAATATCTTGCAGCCATACTGTTGATACATTTGTTACATTAAGTAGATCCTAACCCGAAACTTAATCTCAACCTTAAATCTCTATGTAACCCTTAATTTGCCCCTAATTATAACCTTAACCTTAATCTCAACCGGAAACCTTACCCTCAACCTAGCCAAACTTAATCCTAACCTACTGTAAAACTTAGTCTAAAACACACTGCAAGAGTTTTCTCAGGAGTTTCCAGGTTTCCTCCCACAGTCCAAAAACATGGAGGTGAGGTGAATTGGTTGTTTTTTATATATTATGAATAAATAAATAAATTCAGCCTAAAATATATTCATTCCCCTAATCTCAACCCTGAACCTAATCCCCAGCCTCACTCAGACCTTAATCCTAACCTTAATCTCAACCTCCAAGGTACTGCAGAACTTCTACACCTGCACTAGAGGGAGCATCCAGTGAAAATCCTGGTTTGGGAACAGCACTCTGCAGGACAGATGAACTCTTTAGAGTGTGATGTGTTCAGGTGAGCAAATAATCTGAGCGGAGCTTCCTGACCTGCAGACCATCTACATCAAGCGATGCTGGACCAAAGCCAAAAAGGTACTGATGGACCATAGCCATCCCAACAATGTACTATTCTCTCTGTTGCTGTCAGGGAAGCATTTTGCACCCTGAAGGCAAACAAAGATGATATGAGAGAGCTTTTTCCTGCAGGTCATCCAGACTCTGAACTCTGGACAATAGCACAAGCACACGCACCCCAGATTACACAAACACAAATACATGCACATACTTTGCACTGAACTCTGGACAATTGCAACGTGCATACACACACACTTCCACTCTATTATGCACACTACACTTTCACTACTGATGTTTAAAATTTACCCATCCACATACATGTTTATATTTGTATATTTATATTTTATATTTGCACATTATCTGTATGTTTTGCACTCTTCTTCCTTATCTCTTCCATATTCTTGTATGTCTTTATTGTCCTTTTAACTTATGTCTTGATATCCTCCTTTTCTTTTCCAAATGTGAAGAGCAGTCATCAAACCATTTCACTGCCAATTGTACCATGTATGACTGTGTATGTGACAAATAAATTTTGATTTGATTTGATTTAAACTTTAAACCTAGTCCTTACTCTCACCCTGGCCCTAATTCGATCCCTAAACTTTAAACAAACTCAGTAGTTGAATGTAGTAAACAGTATGTCTATAACAGTGTATTGAATATGTTGAGTTGATCTTTATGATCTGTTATATTTTCAGAATCTTTTCAGGGCAACATCTAAAGATAAGAACTCAGACTCTCAAATAAAGACAAAAAGAGCTCAGCAGATTATCAACTAACATTTTTTATGTCTGCTAAATATATTCAGATGCTTAACTTCTGTTACTGTCCTAATGAGTTTCATCTACCAAAGGTCAGCGACACATTCCAAAAATGTATTGGGATGGTCAAGAAATTACCATTTTGTAACATTGCCATTCTTTCTCATAACACTTAAAATATTTTTTTATCACTGAGTATACCAAGTGTTGTGTTTTAGGTGTTATTTGGTTCCATTATTCTTTCAAAAACATTAAGTTATGCAACAGTAAGGAGTTGTTGTAGTTTCTATTGAGTACAAGTCAGGATTGCAGGCAGGCCAGTCCAGTACTCACAGGCAGGCCAGTCCATCTCCTTCTGTACAATACCTTTGTAATGTGTGCAACATGTGGTTTTGAATTATCTTGTTGAAAAATGCATGAATATCCCTTTAAACGTTGTAATTTTGAAGACAATATATGTTATTTTAAAATCTCAAAGTACTTTTCAAAAGTGTAAATGACCATTGCCAATGGCTCTGACACACCCTCATACCATGACAGACCCTGATTTTTGGGCTTGATGCTAATAACAGTCTGGATAGTTATTTTTCTCACACAAGCAGCATCCATTTCCTCCAAATATCTAAAATTCTGATTTATGTGAGCACAGTACATGTTTCTACTGTGTGATGGTCCATCCCAGATGCCTCCAAGCCCAGATAAGGTGATGCAGTTTCTGGATATGGTTAACAGAAGGCTTCTTTTTTTTGCACAAAAAATGTTGGCACTTATGAAGGTACCTGTGTATAGTAATGCTTGAAAAAGGTTTGTTATGGTAAATCCTTCCCATTGTGGTTATCTTAGTTATTGGTGAATGACAATTCTCTATGCAGTGCCCTCTGGGAGAGCAGAGGTCACTGGTGAAATTCTTCCAGATTTTTTAATGTTATTGAATTGACCTCATCTCAACTTTTTTTGGATTTGAATCAGTTTTGCAGGCCTGAAATGCTGGAATGGAATAGATTCCCTCAAGTGATAGGACATGTACTGCCCAAGTGATGCTCCAGTAGCTTTTATCTAATAGTATATAGTGTGTAGAGCTGATAAAATGGACATTGATCAAAGATACAAGGTAGTTGTAGTTAATAAAGTGACCGGTGAGTGGAGGTTATTGTCTGTAGTACTATAAAGTGTATAAAATGCAATAAACAGCTTTTTTTCTGTAGTGCACCACCAGAAAAAAGGGACTTGAAATCATTTTCACATGATAACATGATTATATTTCTTCACTAAATATGTTATTATTCTCCTTATCATATTTAACTTTACAGACCTATTAGTTTAAAAAATATTTAACATCAGCTCTTTGAGGAAGTGATACAATGACTTGTATATGTGATTCTACTCACCTCTTTAATAAGTTTCACCTTTCTCATCCACTTAAGTTTGTTTTTCCTCCACATAATGTCCTCCCAGGTACAGTATGGAGACAAAGCAGACCAGGTCGATTATTGAGTGATTCTTCAATAGCATTTCATATTTGTGGTTAGTGGAGGTTTTTGGTGGATTTGTGCACTAGAGACTAGAGATTATATATATATATATATATATATATATATATATATATATATATGGAAGATAAATAAATAAATAAATAAATAAATAAATAAATAAATTATATATATATAATTTTATAAATATATATAATTTTTTTTCCAGCAATAACATTTAAAAAATCACAGAGATTTGTATCAAAATGATCAGATGATCTCAAAGTTACATAAAAAAAAAAAAATAAAAAAAAAAAAAAAAATACATAGTTTGTATTGTTTTTCAAAGGAGGAGGGAGACAAACATATATGGTGGATCCAGCTGTGAAATCACAGAGGGGCTCCTTTAGAAGAATATACCTTCAAAACCTCAGGTACATTTATTGCATTGATGTTATTGTCCTTATCCTGACCCCAGAGTTTTATATTTGTTGCCATTTTTACAGTTTTAATTCATGAAAATATATGTCCATATATACTGAATTTTGCTAATAGATAGTACCCATTAATAGAGCAATATCATTGTTTTTACCATGTTGAACAAAATTATGTACACAACCCCTACCATTTTATAAGGATTGCATGTGTCACCATCACTGTCAGGACTCTCTTGCTTTCTGATGACCATCCGTTTATTTCTCTTTCAGAAGAAAAGCTTGTGATGGTTGTGTGATAAACTCTAACAGCACAGCTATTATGACCAACCCTTCCAAACAAGGCCTGACCATAAAGAACAGTTTCTATGGTTTGTGTGTGTGTGTGTGTGTGTGTATGTGTGTTTGAGATTGCTTTTGATTGCCTGTGTGCAGCTCATATCAGTAAGGCCACCACTCTGACACTTTGTCAATAAAAGGAGCTGGAAAGTCTTTCTACTCTTCAGTGCACAATCACCACTTGACCTTATATTGCTACCTAGATAGCGCACACAAAGTAAAAATAAATACTAACATTAATTTAATTGCTCACCAGTATCACTGACCACATTTACATGCATAGCAGTGGTTTGCTTTCAGTCTGTGTAAAATACAACCTCTTAATTGTCTTTGTGAGTGAAGGAAAAATCTTATAGTCTTGTTGGGATGTTTAATTCGGCAACAAAAACACATTTAGTAGTTTTTATTGTATTTTATTTTATTTATTTATTTAATTATTTATTTAATCTTTGACACTTTGACTACACTAGCCATGGTTTAAGTAGTTAAGGATCTAGTCTGGTGACTCGAAGATCGCCGGTTCGATCCCCGGGGATCGGGCAGGTCACAAATGACTTACAACCCCCAATTGTAAGTCGTTTTGGATAAAAGCGTCTGCTAAATGCCTCAAATGTAAATGTCAGTGGTGAGAGTAAGCCCACCAACTTAAAAATGCAGAATAACCCCCTCTCCAGCCCCCTGGAATGAACATCGGCCAGCTCAAAGCAATGCAGTGGTCACAAGGGCACAAACCTCTTGGGGGTGGGCCAGGCCATCCTCATGCCATGTTGTGCTAGCCTGGGTGACTGCACATATTGCCCATATCAGAAACCGCCACTGGTCAGCATTCACTTGGATAATGTGATATTAATCATGGAGATTTTGCCATATAGCTACAAACATTTTGGTCTAGTTTTATTAGATTTAGCCTAAATTTAGTCATGTATTTTTCAAAAGTTTTGTTATTTGAGTTAATATGACTAATTACATTAACAATATTTTAAAAGTTTTGGGGAAGCCGTAGTCTGCTGGTTAGGTCTTGTGAACACAAGGACACCAGATTGATCTCCTGGCAGGTCTTGAGTAAAGTGCCCTTTACTAAGGCACCTAACCCCTAACTAGTCCCCAGGCGCTGTGGATACAGGCTGCCCACCAATTGAAGCATATGTGCTCACTGCCCCCTAGTGTGTTCATTTGTGTTCATCAATCAAAGTTTATGTATTTGTCATATACATAGTAATAATGTATGTGATACTGTACATGGGTTAAATGTAGCAGTCAAATTCCTCTGTGTGCAAGCATATTGGCCAATAATCACTTTTAAAAGTTATGTTACATTTAATAGCATTAATATTAACATTTATTGAAGGAATATAACACTTCTATCTTCAAATACATTTTGCATTTATTAATTCATTAGATACTGTTTTTTTTTTTGTGATTACTATTTGTCTAATTAAAACAGTGAAACAGAATATAATCACAGCTGCAGGTATAAATAATTTCTTACTGTTTACATCACTGTAAGATGCTTAACTATGCTGTTACATAAAATTAGAAATTATTGTTTATGTCATGTCATGTCACACGCCGTCATCGCTTTGCGATGGTAGGCTGCACTGACAAGTCACTTCTCTCCAATGCCATCTGTCTCTGGTTGCTTGTAGCAGGCTAGCACCTGATAATCCAGTCCATGTCTTGATGTTATTCATCCAGGTTATTTTTGGTTTTCCACGTCTTCGGACTCCCTCCACAAGTCCAGTCATAACACTTCCTTCAATGCTCTCATGTGCTGCCTCATCACATGACCAAAGTAACGTAACTTGTGGGATTTAACGTGCCGTTGGCGGCACAGTGGCTTAGTGGTTAGCACGTTCACCTCTCAGCACTGAGGTCTTGGGTTTGAGTCCGCATCTGAGCGGAGTTTCCATGTTCTCCTTGTGTCTGTGTGGGTTTCCTCCAGGGACACCAGTTTCCTCCCACAGTCCAAAAACATGGAGATCAGGTGAATTGTATACTCTAAAAAAAATTACCCTGGTGTGTTAATGAATGTGTATGTCTGTGTATGAATGTGTGTATGTATGAATTCCCAGATATGGTTGGCACTCTGTCCTGGGTGATCCCCCTAGTGCTCGATGTAGGTGGACGGTCGCTTCCGGTTGAGTACGCTGTGCACAATTGGCCAGCACTTCTCGCCGGTGTGTGTGATTGAGTGTGTCGATTGTAAAGCGTCCCTGGGTTTGAGAAAGGCGCTATATAAGTGTAACAATCATCATCATCATCAGTAACTCCTTTTGAGTTCTAGCATCTCATAGACTTGCTCAGTGGTCATCATCTTCATCCATGAGATCTTCAGCAGCTTCCTGATGCACTTGTGCTCAAAATCCTTAATATATCTTTCTTCCTCTTCCAGACCAAGGCTTTCATCAGTCTTAGTTTGGTGTTGGTGTTAATTGACTAGCTCATTGTTAATTGTTAACAGTCCTTGCAGCAGTCCTGAATCCTCCAATAAATCCTTGTAGTGCTTTCCTCATCACTTGTTCTCCTAAGGTGTTGAACAGCCATGGTGAGAGGTTACATCCTTGACGGACTCCTTGTCTTATGCTGAACCATGCTGATGTGTGATTGGCGGTCCTGACGGCTGCACACTGCTGACTGTACAAATTTCTCAGCAGCTGGATCAGGTGTGAGGGAAAACCCATCTCCAGCATGGTTATCCACAGTTGTTCATGTTGTGCCATGTCGAATGCCTTTGTGGAAATAAAAGAGAAACACAGTTCCTGGTTCCTTTCTCTTTCTTTCTTCAAGATGATCTGATCCAGAGGTTTGTGATCTGATCCCGAGTGCCTCTTCATGGTCTAAATCCAGGTTGTTCTTGGATCTTGCTAGCATGTGAGACCAGCGCAGTTGTCCTTTAGTTGCTGCATTGGAGCAAGTCAAATGCGAATAAACAAGAGTTATTGTGTACATTCTTCTTGCCAGATTCCAGTTTCCCAAACTTCCATACAGACCTCATGGAGCTTATTCAATGTCATCTCTCCACCAAACCTGAGCAGTTCAACTGCTATGTCATTTGGACCAGATGCCTTCTGTGTAGCTAGTTCTAAACATAGATTGTTTATATTCATGCAAATATATAGTAAGTGTGATCACATGATAATGTGACATGGTCATCCATGTTCACATCCCCTAATGAATTAATAGGGTTGCAGACTGACTAAGAAGACAGCTGAACTACTGTGTATATGTAAATGTAGTCAATGATAGCCCCCTCCCACACACACACACACACACAATACATGCATTTAGCAAAACCAAGCATGTACAGCAAAGAAATAAATGGCAAGCTTGAAATAGACATTCCCCTCGGTGAGTGCACACTCACATGGGTTCAGCACTAAACAAGATAACGAGCATGTAGCTGTGAACAGCTAACACACACCAGAGAGAATAGAGGGGGTCAGCGAACATGGCCACAGTCAGTGAAGCAGGCAATGTGAGTGGTCTGCTACAAAACACCAGAGAGAGAGAGAGAGAGAGAGATAAGAGGCAAATTCTGTCTTTCTCTAGCGCTTCCTATTATTACTCTCACTGGCCATTTTGTACTTTCAGTACTCTGACTGTATTGAGCTCCACCTACCATATAGGAGTTAACTGTATGTGTGTACAACCAATTTCTTTTATTTCAAAGTACTTTACATCCATTTGTACTGTTTCTAATGATTACTTGTGGCATCAAATTACTTTGCACTTAATCACTTTACAAGTGCATCTTCAAAAAGTGTAATATTGTAAAAAAGTACATTTGTGTTCATAATAATTGTGTTCATTTAATTCAAAAGATAAACTCTCAAATTTTAGATACATTTTAACTTGTTGATATTGTCGAAAAGTAATTCTCAAATTCAAAAACATTTTAAAATGAAATTTAAGTTAAAAACTATTGAATTATATTGAAAAATAAATGTAAATATTTTGGGTTGAAAAATAAAAGTAAAAACATAAAATAATGTGGTTGCAAAAATATGCACACCCTTAAAATAATAATTGTTTGGAAAGCCCTTTGGGTAGGAGTCTGTCAGCATTGACTTGGCAATATTTGCCCACTCTGTAATATTGGATAATTTTCCTCAATAAATACATTACCAAGTATAATATGTTGTCTCATTTGTTTAACTGGGTTCTCTTTATCTACTTTTGTGAAAAAAATTATGCAGAAATATAGAAAATTCTAAAGGGTTCACAAACTTTTAAGCACCACTGTAAATTACATTCCTTTTTTTGTAATAATGTTGATCATGGATGGATTATATGCTCATGAAAATCAGAAACCCTTAATCAAAGATTATTACACTTTATTATTAACTTATATAAAATATTTGATTAATTAATTAAACTATAAACAAAGCTATTTTCAGTCATTTTTAATTTTCAGTATTGTCAGTGAGTTAAACAGTGTCTATGTTTAACTCTTGAATTGTTCTTCTCTTACTTCTCTCACAATTATTTGCATAGCAACTGTTTCAGTTGGTTTATCAGTAATATTGCCAGTAGTTGTTTCTTAATAGCTCCTTCAGTTTGCTGAAGAACTGACATCACTGGTTTTATCTTCAGTGCTGTTTTTCTTGTAAATTAAAATTTTATATAGCTTCTATGTACTTTGGTGATAAATTCAGTGTGGTAGTAGTTTTAAATAACTTGGTGTTAATTTGTTCTAGCAAACCATCAAGAAGGCTTACCATTTCAAAACAAACAATGAAAGAGCTACGACCATGGAGCCATAGCAACAGTTTGCAAGATGTCATTTCAGGCAAATGTATTAACAGGCTTAAAATAAAATAGTGACATTAATAGTTGATTGCATTCGCTGGTAATTAATACTTGCTAACATGTTAATTTAGTGTTTTAAATGGCAGCTTTATAGTATGTTTATAAAATGACATTATTCATAATATAGCATTGATATTGTATCATTGTTGTCCAAAGAAAAAAAAAACAAAAACAAGTATTTCAACATCTGTGAGTTCAGCAGATGTCCTTTAGGTTAACATTGCATGATGATGACCATATAAGTGCTCCAGAGTTTGAATAAAAGCTCTTTGCATTAACTTATACTGAAAGTAAATATGGTTTTTACCCTCTTCTGTAAAATTACAATTTTGGAGATACTCGTTTTTCATTTTGCAGTGGAAATGTATTGTGGGAAGATAGTCATGTGTAATGCATTTTGGGAGTCAGTTTGTCTGCCAGTCTTTACCTCATTCATCATTAGTCAATTTCTGCCCACAGTACTGCTATTGACCAGATTGTATTCTCACTGGACTATTCTCAGCCCAGCAGTGACACTGATATAGTAGTGTCAGGGTAGTTTGTGTGGTATTAGCTTGAGTGTATCAAAGTTTTTACACACGACACTCTCATTGCTAGTCTACCACGCCAAAATACCCAGACATGAGTGACTCTGTGGTCAGAAGCTGACCATTGATAATAAGCTTCTACAAATTATGCATGGCAACAGATGGGTGACAGGTGTTAACTCTACACCATTAAGGTGGAGCTACAAGGTAGGGGGTATGCAGTAAGGTGGCCGGTCAGTGTATGCATATACAAGTCAACAGATGGGGTACCTTTGACTGGTTGCTATGAAGTGGCACCTTCACACATGGAAACACATACGTTTGACACACTTTCAGCCATATGTTACCAGAAGGGTCTCAGTGTACAGTTGCCCTTATGTGTTCCATCAGACACACATAGGCCTGCACATTTTGGTCTTTCCTATTCACCATCATTTTAATAATACAGAAAAAGGCAGGAAAACTAGCCATGAAAATTGTTTATTTTTGTTCACAATTGAATTAAAAAAGCTAAACAGTCATATAATGTATATTCAGTGCACATAAAGGGACACATTTAAGCCTTTTTGGTATTAATGTTGATTATTATGGCTAATAGCCAATGAAAATCAGAAATCCAGTATCTCTCAGGCTACAACTGCCACATCCATAACGTCAAACCACTCTTAAACCAGAGATAATGTCTTGGGTTAAGGAGAAAAAGAACTGGACTGTTTTCACACTGGTAGTTCGTTTCTCTGGTCCAAATCAGACCCAGTTCTTTTAACTTGGAGCGTTTCCCCCGCTATTTGGTTTGTTTTCACACAGGCACAAACCTAAATGCACCAAAATGCGCCCCAACAAACCATGTCAACACATTGTCTCCTCTGATTGGTCAGAGCTGTCTGGCACGGGAGCAGGAAAGTAAACATTACAGCAGCAGCAGTAAGAGCTAAAACTGTCACTGTCCTGTTGCTGCTTCTGCGTGGCATTCATCTACTGCCTCACGTCACTCACCTGTCCTGAGTCACGGCTCCATTCCGCTGTTTAACTGTATTGAGAGTGGTCACGCGAGACAGCACCGTGCCACACTATATATGCAGTTGGTTAGTGATGCGCAACAGCAGCAACAACAGTACAGTACAGTTTCAGCACTAACCGGCTCTCCATTTAGCTCCAACTTGTGGAGTTACACCATAGTTGGGTCGGATCGAGGTCAGATCACAATCTCACCGCAAGCGAACCGCACCAGAGTTCGTTTGGGACTGGACCGAGACCACCTCCTCTTGCTGGTCTCAATACGGTTTGTTTGATCCGCCTCCGAGTTTGATTACTGTTTTCCAGTGTTGCGAATAACGGCGTTAAAAATAACGCAACGATTTGGTATTTTAAAGGATTTTATCCTGCACTGGTCTGTTGATGTGCAATAAATATCAAAAGTTATGTAGAAACACATTTCTGATCTACTCATTTCAACTGACTGTGAAAACTGCTTTTTCAAAAAATCCTTATTCTTTGACAAATAACTTTTTTTAACTGTAATGCAAATAGTTACTTTCCCTGGTAACGAGTTACTTTTATTACAGAGTAATTCAGTTACTAACTAAGTTAATTTTTTGAACAAGTAGTGAGTAACTATAACTAATTGCTTTTTTAAAGTAACGTTCCCAACACTGCTGTTTTCACACCAGACGAAACGAACTGCACCAATTAGTGTCAGTGTGAAAACGCCCTTAGAGTCTGGAGGAAGAGTGGAGATGCACATAATCCAAGGTGTCTGAAGTTTCTGCAGTGGTTTGTGGTGCCATCTCATCTGGTGTTGGTCCACAGTTTTTTCAGATCTAAAATCACAGAAATCAACCTGGAGATATCAGAGCACTCCATGTTTCCATCTGCTGAAAAACTTCATGGGGATATATATTGTTGGGTAATTTTACCCCAGCACAGCTAACAAAGTTTAAAAAAATATATGTGAAACTAAAAAAGGTGAAAAGTGTGTGAATTGTACTTTTTCAATTGTTCACTGGGGTTATAAGGTTAGAGTAGCTAACAAAAAATGGGAGCTTTCTCAGTATTTTGCAATCTATGTGCCTAAATCATCAGATATAAGGTGTTAAGTAATTTCAAATCGACTTTCTTATGAGGTTTCTGACCTCATATAGACAACTACTATCTATAAAATTTGACACATTAGTATAGAAATTAATCTTTAAAATGCTGCCTCTACTGCTGCCTGTGACCAATGTCTGCCTGTCTTGTCACATTTATGCACAAATCTTCACACTAATGCATTTTTGATGAGCCTATCTACACTCACATCTTCAGTCTTTTTGAATGAGTGTGTGCTTGTGTTTGGGGGATGTGTTTACTTGGTATATTACATTGCAGCTAAAATATGGGTGGTGTCTCCAAACTATTGGATTAGAGAGGCTGTCTAATTCCATCTGGACTTTGGGTAATCTGGGACGCAGTCCTAATCCTGCTTCTTACATGAGCCAGCCTGTTATTCTCAACCTAACATGAGATTACTTCTCAATTTGCCAAAAGACCATCTTTAACCATCTCACAGTGTCACATACAAAGGGAAAAAAAATGAATAAATACATCATAATGTGAAACCCATTTAGACCTCTGAGGTTCTACTTCATTTCGTAGTCACCAGCATGTCCAGATAAGGACTCCGGGTCTTAGCCATTTTCCTCTATAAGGAAAAAAATGAATGGAATTGTAGAAGAAATCTTATTGCACACTGTGTGAAACAAACAAAAAAAATGGTTCAAAGCTGATACATTTTGTCCTACATAGATTTTATTTTTCCCTTGAGGGTCAGTTGGTGCTATTAATTATGGTAAGAATGTATAGTACAAAAATGGGTACTTACAGTTTTATCCTGGTCAAATTATACATTTTGTTTATTTTCTAAGTGAAAAAATTTACAAGTTTGTTGCAGCAAAAATAAATAAGTAAATAAATACATAAATTATATAAATAAATAAATAAATAAATAAATTACAAAGTAATTAATTAATTAATTTCTTGCATATTTTCTATTAATTTTCTCAATTGAACACATTGGTGGCTAGCATGTTAGAACTCAGGCTGTATTCTAGTATTGTCACACAAGTGGACTAATATATGAAACAATACTATTTTGGCTACTTAATGTGTATATGTGGCACAAAAGCTCTGTTCTGCTTATTGAGGGATGAATCATGGTAGTATTTATGCAGAATTACAAGGTTCATTACTGTAATAGCAGATTTGTTTACAAACTCATGAGGAAAATGAGGGATATCATACAAAGAGAATCCCAACAGATCTAGAAAAATGGAAGGAATTTGAGAATGGCATACAAACAGTGTTAAATATGAGTGTCTGAGGTGAAATGATGCTCAAGAGAGAGAAGGAAAAACACATGAGAGCGAGAGATGTGAAAAGTAGGCTATGCACAGCTTAGCGCAGATTATCTGTCAGTAAGATTGTTCATTCATATTAAACAGAACATGACAGCATCTCTAAATTGCCCTGAAAAGGGAAAAACAGAAAGAAAGAAAAAACATCATTTACTGTAATGACATGTTCCTGCGTGATCTCGGCAGCTTTATAGCTAATGACGTGGATTTAGAAAACAAAAATGGGACACAATACAATCATTTTGGAATATAAACAAATGGCAGAGGATGGGGATGATGAACAAAAAAAGTGTACAATATGTGCTGTATGTGTGATCATACTGTGTGTTTCTTCATGAAAATGTATATTTAATATATTTATATAAATTATTTTGCATGTTTAAAGTGGTAGAAATTATAGGAAGACAGTTGCACAAGGTTGATATGAGCTAAAACTATTTGCAGGGTGTGTGACAAGATTTATAGATTGAGAAAAGTTAGTACAGTGCAGTAAATGTCTCATTTTGTTTGTGGAAAATGGGATTACATTTGGGCATGCCAAAGGTCATAGTGTGAAGGAAGTATCTGAATTTGCAGTGGATCAAGGCATATGGCCATACAGGTCTACCAGCAATGGCAAGAATCCTAGTCTACAAGAAAATCGCAACAGAATTGTGATTGAAATCACAGAAGGCTGAAGGCCTCTTCGGCACCTCTTTGCTCTATACGTTCATGGTATGCAGCTCCCTGTTGAGTGGTCATTCAGAAATTGGTTGTGAAAGAACTGTATTAACTTGTAGAAGCAGTCCTTGCCTGAAAGTGAAGTGATTTTATGTTAACAAGCTAGGAAACCCATGGACAAGAGGACAGTTTTGTATTTTTGCAATAATTCTGACAATAATTTCCTGTAGATTGTGAATGATGCCACTGCTGGTAGAGTCATATGACCTTACACCTGCAAAGTCAGCTACTTCTGTCTAACTATGGCCTTGGAACACACAAATGTAATCACTCCTTTTGCATTAACATCATTAACATTTACTTTGTGGCCCTTTTTCCACACAGAGATTGAAACATTCACTGCACTGTACCATGTCTTCTCAATCTTTAAATACCATTTGCACACCCTGCAGGTATTTAAGCTCAATCAACCTTTTGCAATGCTGCTGTGATACATTTTGACTATATGTACAGTGTATCACAAAAGTGAATACACCCCTCACATTTCTGCAGATATTTAAGTATATCTTTTCATGGGACAACACTGACAAAATGACACTTGGACACAATGAAAAGTAGTCTGTGTGCAGCTTATATAACAGTGTACATTTATTCTTCCCTCAAAAAAACTCAATATACAGCCATTAATGTCTAAACCACCAGCAACAAAAGTGAGTACACCCTTAAGAGACTACACTCTTAAATGTCCAAATTAAGCACTGCTTGTCATTTTCCGTCCAAAATGTCATGTGACTCGTTAGTGTTACTAGGTCTCAGGTGTGCATCACTGAAAGTTCCAACATGACACCTCATGGCAAAGAACTCTCTGAGGATCTTAAAAGACAAATTTGTGCGCTACATGAAGATGGCTAAGGCTACAAGAAGATTGCCAACACCCTGAAACTGAGCTGCAGCACAGTGGCCAAGATCATCCAGCATTTTAAAAGAGCAGGGTCCACTCAGAACGTCAGATGCTCAGCGTCACATCCAAATGCTGTCTTTGAAAGATGGACGCGGGAGTGCTGTCAGCATTGCAGAGACTGAAGA
>BRDA01001473.1:0-11672 GCA_036984385.1 Crenuchus spilurus | reverse complement strand
GAACCAGAGTCTGGTATTCTGTACCAAGGTCATTAGATACAGGAAACAACTGTCCAAAAGTCGTTTGAAGAACACATGTCTGAAGTCTTCTCCGAAGGAAGTCCCCACTGTCGGTACGTCTGGTTAAACTACATCACACGCCGCATACCAGACTCGTGACTGTCCGACTGGGGGTGGAGAAGTTAAAAGACAAATTTGTGCGCTACATGAAGATGGCTAAGGCTACAAGAAGATTGCCAACACCCTGAAACTGAGCTGCAGCACAGTGGCCAAGATCATCCAGCATTTTAAAAGAGCAGGGTCCACTCAGAACAGACCTCGTGTTGGTCGTCCAAAGAAGCTGAGTGCATGTGCTCAGCGTCACATCCAAATGCTGTCTTTGAAAGATAGTTGCAGGAGTGCTGTCAGCATTTCTGCAGAGATTGAAGAGGTGGGGGTCAGCCTGTCAGTGCTCAGACCATACGCCGCACACTACATCAAATTGGTCTGCATGGCTGTCACCCCTGAAGGAAGCCTCTTCTGAAGTCTGTACACAAGAAGTTTGCTGAAAACCTGTCAACAAAGGACATAGATTACTGGAACCATGTCTTATGGTCTGAGACCAAGATTAATTTGTTTGGTTCAGATGGTCTCAAACGTGTGGCGGCAATCAGGTGAGGAGTACAAACATAAGTGTGTCATGCCTACAGTCAAGAATGGTGGTGGGAATGCCATGATCTGGGGTTGCATGAGTGCAGCAGGTGCTGGGGAGTTACATTTCATTGAGGGACAAATGAACTCCAATATGTATTGTGAAATAATGAAGCAGAGCATGATCCCCTCCCTCCAGAAACTGAGTCGTAGGGCAGTGTTCCAGCATGATAATGTCCCCAAACACACCTCTAAGACGACCATTGCTTTACTGAAGAGGCTGAGAGTAAAGGTGATGGACTGGCCAAGCATGTCTCCAGACCTAAACCCAATAGAACATCTTTGGGGGATTCTCAAGCAGAAGGTGGAGGAGTGCAAAGTCTCGAATGTCCACCAGCTCCGTGATGCCATCATGGTGGAGTGGAAAAGCATTCCAGTGGCAACCTGTGAAGCTCTGGTAAACTCCATGCCCAGGAGAGTTAAAGCGGTTCTGGAAAATAATGATGGCCACGCAAAATATTGACACTTCAGGAACTTTCACTAAAGGGTGTACTCACTTTTGTTGCCAGTTGTTTAGACATTAATGGCTGTATATTGAGTTATTTTGAGGGAAGAATAAATTTATAATGTTATGTAAGCTGAACACAGACTACTTTTCATTGTGTCAAACTGTCATTTTGTCAGTGTTGTCCATGAAGTTATATTTAAATATCTGCAGAATATGTTCAGTGGATATAAAAAGTATACACACTCATATTCAAATTGCTAATTTTTGTAATTTAAACGTTTAATTGAAAAACGTTTATATGGGGAAAATACAAATAAAATTATATATATATATATATATATATATATATATATGGTTGCATAAATATGCACACCATCTTATAATTGGGGGTGCTAACTAATCCCATTTAAAATCAAAGTAATAGGTAATACAGAGGTGTCATCATTTAAATTAATTCTGATTCACCTCAAATAAAGTTCAGCTGTTCTAGTAGAATTTTCTTGATCTTTAATCAGTTACAATTTACAGCAAAACCATGGTCGAAAAAAAAGCTTATAAAGCATCAAAAGAATCTCATTATTGAAAGGCACCAGTCAGGAGAAGGGGACAAAAGATTCACAAGGCAGGCTTTAGATATCCTTTGGAACACAGTGAAGATGGTCATCACAAAGTGGATAAAATTTGGCACAACAGTGACATCACCGAGAACTGGACGTCCCTCCAAAACTGATGAAATGACAAAGAGGAAACTGGTCCAGGAGGCTGTCAAAAGGCATAAAGCAGCATTAAAGAAATTGCAGGAATTTCTAGCAAGTACTGGCTATCTAGTACATGACAACAATCTCATTTATTCTTATGTCTGGGCTGAAGAGTGGCAAGACGGAAACATTTTCTTATAAAGAATAAATCCATGTCTGGCTATGTTTTGCCAAAATCATATGGGAAAACATGTTATGGTCTGCATACAGATAATTGTTGATTAAATGACATACACTCAGTTTATAAGGGTTACAGTGTAAAATGTATGTATAAGAGGTTTTCTGTACATTTTTACAACATTGCTTGAGCAATAGATTCTGGATTTAAGTATAAAGTATGATACAAAACAAATTCATGCAGTGTTATTTCATTATTTTTTTTTCTTTTCTACTTTTTTTTTTGTATTGGCCAGAAAGTCAAATAAACATGCCAGTTTAAAATAATTAGTTTTCTGGCAATCATTTAATGGTTCAGACTTTACAAGGTTAACTGAAAATTGCTTTATTTTGGAGCTCAGTAAGTCAGTTTAGGTCATGCTACATCAGTTCATCTCTGCTTGTCTGCACATCCCCCAGACCTTTGGGATGTGCTAGACAAACATGGGTGATTGGTGGCCACTCCACCTTGCAGCTTACAGGACTTAAATGATCTGCTGGTAATGTGTTATAGCCAAATACCAGAGGACACTCTCAGAGTTCATGCCTTGATTGGTCAGAACTGTTTTGGTGGTAAAAGGGGGGCTACACACTATTAGACAGGTTTGCATCAGTGCTTTGTTTACACTGTTAATAAAACATGTTCTATAAAATGCTGTAAATGTGTTTTTGGACTCAAAAATAAGGTTTAACAATAGTGAAACACTTTTTCCCCTCATATTCAAGATGTTTATCATCATAAAACAAACCATTTTGCCAGGCAAAGGGCTTTTTAAGCTTTGAAATGGTTTTTCGAGTTGTCAAGATTCTATATATAAGCACTGCCTTCATTAAAGAACCTCTGAAGATTGTAGGTCTGTTTGAATGTGTCAAGGTCTATGTGTGTGTGTGTATATGCGTATATGTATGTGTTTGTGTGTGTGGGTGTGTCTGCCTCAATCACAGTTGAGTGTGTGGGTGTTTAGGCTGAGTGTGTTGTTCGCATTTGTAACCCTTCTGTAGCAGTGACTGGTTCGCCAGTTTCAATTTACACCCTGAGTGTTAACGAGGTAAGCCTCTGGGGTGTAAACTCTGGCTGCTTGTGCCCTCCCCTCTCCCTTCATGTTTTTCACAATAATCCCCCTGCGCTGCATCACAAGCCAACAGGAAGTAACGTTTTGTCAGTCACGCTCAAGCCCTCAGGATCGTCCGTGTTTTATTTACGCTGTGGAGATGGGAGGCTTTTCATGCCCAATTGGCTCAAAGCCTACACGGGAGCCACCGTAACCACCGCGACACTGACAGATGTGAAAACGAATCTTAAGAACGTGTTTGTTTATACATTTTTTTTTCTTTTTCGCCTCTCACTGTCAGACTGTATCCAAAAGAGACTCGTCAAGGACAATCTTTGGAGTGTGACAGACCAATGCTCAGCCAAGGAGGGAGTTATCATTCATGTCAAATTATTATTGTTATTGCACTCTTCTTGCCCAGGTGATCCGTTAAAGCACAGACATTGTGTTTGTTGTTTTTTTTTGTTTTTTTTTCCCCCTAAAACCAAATTGCTTTGATGGCATTCGTGGCATGCTGTTGTTTTTCTCAGACCTTCTTTCCAGCATCCTTTGGCAACATCACGTCTCCTGACGAATGGAAGTTTGAGCTTGGAAAAAGGTCTTAAAAAGCTACTTTGCTTGCTCTTTTTCAATGCTGCCAAAGCTTCCTTTTAGTCGTACATGCCTTAAGGGATGATTCATCTTCTAAATGACCAAAGACACCTTCTCTCTGGCCCAGTAAACGGCTGATAAAAAGGGCACAGAGGTCAACCTGCTTTCCAATAAGAACACAGCCTGTGGTGTTCTGTCAGCAGCTGCTGGCACATTACACATCTTGAGATTCATTGCAAATTGACCTACCCTTGCTCGTCTCTCATAAGTGCTGTTGTGTGGTTTTTAAAACATTTAAAAATGTTGGCAAAAATCTTGCTAAATTTAATGAGAAGAGTTTCAGAGTTCAGAGCTCGGCTCTAGAGCTGAATGATCTTCATTGAAACTGTTCAGCATAGACTGTGACGTGCGGTGAGGTTCATGGTTGGTGAGGCACTGACTCCTTTAGAGTCTGATTTACAAATATATAAACCCAAAAGGGGAGCTTATTCAATTGGCTACTGGTTATTTTGGATTTCATCAGCGTTCTTCACACACACACACTCTCTCACACACGTAAGGTACATATTAAAGGTATGTAAAGATAAGAAAAAAACTTTACAATTACAGCAGCAAGAGAAAGCAGCATTTGCTCTGAATCCTCCGTGCACTGTTGGCTCTCGTACGCCCCCCTTCAGTGCGGCGGAGTATTGCCCTGCCTCACGCTGTGCCTTTTCACTGCGGTTTTCTGTCCCATCAGCAAAACTAAACATGTCACTAACAAACATTAAACGTAAATGGTTAAAGACATTAGCCAGGGTATAAATCAGGGTATATAAACTTATATGCAAACATTATATTGGCGACATGCAGCGATACGGCAACAGGCACACGCCAATTACATGTATCAACCCAGTTTGTGATGGATTGTGCATTCAGAGGTGAGGTGAGGCTCATTGCTGCCGCACCTCACGTTTCACCCTTGTATTTGAACAGGACATATGCAATTTCAGTGATTTTGACTATAAAAATGTTTGAAATTATTCATCCATAAAGATCAGTGGACAAATATTAATATACATTTTATGTTATCTTTTTTTTTTTTTTTTGTCATGATGACCTCCCCTGACCGCATGTCCCTGAGCATAGAAGAAAGAAACTTGGTAATGTTCTACTGTTATTTCCCAATCCTCATGAAAACCATTCACCACACACAAAGTAAGCATTAGTACATACTATAGAATATTGTAAAAAGTTTATTTGTATTCAGAATTGAATGAAAAAAGGTAAACTGTTTTATATTTATATTCATTACACGTAAAATGACATGTCAAACTTATTTGTTTTCACTGTTGATTAGAATGGCTTATAGCTCATGAGTTGGCCGACCAATCAAGCACAGTGATATAATGATCAGCAAACCATTGAGTAGTAGTTTTGGAACTGTGGACAAGTGCTACATTCTGCTGGAAAAGGAAAAGGGCATCTCCTCGAAGCTTGTCAGTAGACGGATCTCTCTAAAATCTCCTGGTAGATGACTGCACAGACTTTGGATGACGCAGTAAACCAACACCAACAGATGACATGGCACCCAAAATCATTAGATTGTAGAAACTTCACACTGGACTTCAGACACATTGGATTCTGTGCCTCTCCACTCTTCCTTCAGCTTCTTGATTTTTCAAATGGAACACAAATTGACTTCTGACATTCTATCTGGTTCAGGAGTGGCTTGATACTAAAAACACAGCAGTTGTAGCCCAAGAGATACACAACATTTATTTTAATGTATATTTAATATTACCAGATATTAATTATTTATGGCCCTTTACACAGTAAATCTACCAGGGTTAAATCAACACTATTAGAGATAAATTAACACTGAGGGTGTCAAAATGTAACACTCTCAGTGTTAATTTAACTCTAATAGTGTTGATTTAACACTGGCATATTTACTGTGTAGGTTCTTCAACAAAAATGGTTAATGTATTTTAATATTATTAAGATTATGATCAACATTAAAATAAAAACAAAAAAAATCTATTTTTTGATGTGGCATTGTAAGTATTGATTCAAATTACACACTGTAAATGTAGGGATTTTTACACTAGATTTAAACTAGTTTCTCATTAAGCTAATGGCATTTTTGGCAGCATTCTGCTCATCCACCCAACCTCACAACATTTTTAAAGAATGCATTTGTGGCAAAGCATGGATAGCTCAAGTCCATCCATAAATCTCACCTCCAGATCATGAGCAGCATAAGCACTTTTAATGCATGAGCTTTTCGATGGGTGGTTTCTTTTTTTTTTTTTTTTTTCTTTTATGACCACCCCATCCATCTCTGCCCTACTTAGTGTGCATCATATGGAAGATCAAAGGAGATTTGTATATGGTGGTGAATAATACCACACAGAGCCAGTGGCCTGGCCTCAACCCCGCCAGATACGATCCTTTTTCCGCCTGGAGAAGGTGGGGCCTAATAACTAGGCACAATAAGGCTCTATTGAAACACAATGAGATGCTGTGTGCCTGTCTTTATTACTTGCTTATTAGCTTATCTGAGGCCCTTTGACCTCGGTTGTGACATGGAGAGACACATCTGCCTCTCCAGCACAGGAAATCTGATGATCTACACTAATAAGCCACATCCTTCATATGACCAATGATATGTCTGTAATCATATTTGCTATAATTAATTTATAGCTGTTAAATGTGCTTAAGGGCAGGCTTTAGCTCTACTCACAATCTTAAAATACATTCTCCATTTTTGTTGAAGAACCTAAAGGGCCAGAAATAATTAATATCTGGTAATATTAAATATCACTGTATGTAGTCTACAGTTATACCAAGTCTTTTCTAGGTAGTGTTATAGTACTCAAGCTAATAAGCAAGTTATCTTGGACTAGTCTTGGTCTGCACCACATTTAGACTCTATCGTGTCTCAGTCTCTGTGTGAGGTGAACTCAAATTTGTACTCAGATTGGCAACGAGGGACTACAAGTTACTGTTCTTATAACTTAGTATCCAGTCAGTGAAAATGTTGTATTTTTAATAGTCTGATTAAGTTCTGGAGAAGAAAGGACATGGAATCATCACCACCATTTGCTTCCCAATGATACATTGGCTTAGTTTGTCTAGGACTATAATGGGAATATATTTCATCATTATTACATAAGCCCTAACAAATAGGACACAAAACATAATTATATAGAGCCTGATTTAGGCTATATATTATCATAATTTGATGTGTACAATAGATTCTCTTCACAAACTTAGAATTAGTAGACCAGAGGAGGATGGGTCCCCCATGTGAGTCTGGTTCCTCCCAAGGTTTCTTCCTCCAGCTCTGAGGGAGTTTTCCCTTGCCACTGTCGCCGTTGGCTTGCTCACCGGTGAGTAGGGATTAATGATTTGATGTTTATTATTACTAACCCTGTAAAGCTGCTTTGTGACATCAGTTGTAAAAAGCGCTTTATAAATAAATTTGATTTGATGATTTGATTCTGGATGTAACAAATATGATACCAATATGTATTTATTTATTTATGTATTTATTTTTGTCATAAAGGCAAGTTTTAGAAAATTTGAGTTTCCTGGCAATCACTTGATGGTTCGGGCTTTACTTGCTTAAATAAAGTACCAATTGAGTGAAGCTATGTAGCAACTCTGGTACCTAAGGCTGTAATTATGGTCAGCACAGTTATTAGTTGAAAACCCGCCCAAATAATTGTGCCCAAATCGATGACGAACCAGCTGTCAGCTGCTATCAAATGCAAGAATCTTACTATCTGAAAGAAAGCAGCGAACTGCTTGAAGCACAAGCCACACACAAGAGAATCAGCAACACAGAGGAAGCATCTTTAATATAGCCCTGCTTCAATCTCATCCTTTCAAATGTTCAAAAATAAGCATGCCTAGAAGTAATCACTCCATTCCCATGAAACCAGGAACTTCAAATAAATGAAACATGACCCCTTAACAATGCAGCATATTAACTTCAAACACATCTTTAATTTATCTTTAAGAATTCAAATGAAATGAGAAAGCATCTTATTACTATAGCCAGGATAAATCTCAACTTTTGTCTGCGTGGCAGACTAGGCAATTATTTCTCTCTTAGCCCGGGCTGAGATTGTGAATTATGATTTTCGATGCGAATACAAATCCTTCATTTCCCTCCGTCAACCCACACACCTGAGTCCCTCTGGATCAGCCCGTACACACACACACACACACACACAGTGTGTATCCTAGTCTGAAAGTGTTTTGCTGGAGGATACAAGCACACGGTGCCAGCTTGCATTGCCTGAGGAGATTCCACACATGTCAACATGAATGTGTTTCCTTTTTTCTGTGCTTCACTCTCCAGCTGTTAAGTAGGTTAGGAAGATGGAGTACTAGATAATGACCGTCCCTCATTTAAATACGGAAACGACAACAACAAATATCATCTTTTCCCCCCATTTCCAGCCATTAACTTTCAAGTAACAATGAACCTACACTGCGCACCCCGCCGGCTCCAGTTACCATGGCAATAATTATATTAAGTCTTGAAAATTATGTTTAATTTGCTACCAATGCAGCACGTCATTATTATTAGAAATGATTTACATATCCCATTTTTGGATTCTTGTTTGGATCAAAAAAAATAAGACATTAACTAAGATAAGACAAGTGTAACTTTCTAAAAGGAGAAGGATGGACAGAAAAAATGGGCAGTTTGTTTTGCACCACACAGAAAATGCTGGACACATGTTCACCTTGTAGTCATCCTTCTACACTAAATTAACTCAGCATGTAAATGAGCATGACTTACAGTATTGTCATCATAGTTAGATTAATTTATGTTGATCATTTAGAATGTATATAATTGAGCGAGTAGGGTGGCCCAGCACAATGGGCAAGTGTACTCACTGCTGCCTAGTTCACTAGAATTTGTGTTTCACTGCATGGTTGGGTTAAATGTGGAGATCAAATTCATCTGTGTGCAAGCCATTACCATTTACCAATAGAATAGAACTCTCTGGAGCAAATAATCATGAACCTATTTGCACTATGCCTAATCTCAGGCATTAGACGTATAATCTCAGGTACAATCTCAGGCATTGTGGGGTATAAAGTGGGGTATAAAGTCCCCCAGTATTGGAACTGTGTTCTCTGGAATGATGGTGCTTCTTCAATACTTTCAGAATGAGGTAGGATGGTGATCCAATCTCCTGACCTAACTAACACTCTAAAATGCAATCATATCCTCACAGCAATGCTATAATTTCTAATATTAACCTCTCACTGGACAGCAGAGACAGTTACTCAAAAGCCGGATAAACTTTGGTTGTGTTGACATCCTTGATTTTGGAAGAAACAATGAATAAAATGGATGTGTCCCAATCTTTTTGTTCATAGAGAGCGTTTGAGAATGGGCTGAGGCTGCTCTACCCATGTCTGCTTATTGGACAAATGACTTTCATCATGTTTAGATGAGGGGGACATTGAAGGAAACTGTCTGAGTTTGAGTTCAAACTCTCATAATGGCATTAAATAGTAGGATTTGTTATCACGACCCAACTGCTTGAAATTGGAGTTTGGATTCAGTCGGGGTGACCCACTGAAATCTGTCAATCAGAGTTTGTTTCCAGAAGCACTCTTTGATACGTCACACTGATTGGATACTAGACAGCTTGTCATGGTGATTGCATGACAGACATTGAGGACGAGGACCATTGCAAAGACGTTGCAAAGTCACTGATGGCGATGTCAACAGTTTTTTTTTTTTTTCCCTTTTCTTGTCCTTCATCTGGATATGTAACTCACCAAAGAACTGACACAAGTCAGTGTTGAGAAGCTGTAAATTGTCTTATGTTTGTTTCTGTCTGAGTTGGGGATTCTTTAACAAATGGAGGAAGATAGGAGTTAAGAGGCATTCTGTCTGGTTTCATTATTCTGGTTTATTGAGACAGAGAAACCTGGTTGGTAAATTAACCCCCCCCCCCCCCCCAGCACACTCAGTTAATTACGTTAAGTGTAAGCTAATTCTGTGAAGATTAGCAAATAGCATCAACAACATCCTCATTAAGCAATATCAGAGCATAAAACAGACCATTGATTTGCATCAGGTGCTAATCATTTATTTATGTTCTTTCATTTTTCCAGCTTGCATGTACAATAGGTTTTCTGTAGTTGACAGAATACCACTTCTTCCTTGAAGCTTTTGCCTTATTCTTTGACAAATACTGTATATGTTGGAAACAAGTTGTAAGGCAGGTGTATGTAAAAAAAACAGATTTGTTGCCTCTGGGTAGTTTGTTACTACTAGGCCTTATTAAGTCCTGGATTTTGCTTTTATTTTTGAAAATGATGGAAAAATAATCATTTACATACTGACTATTGGTGACTTTTATATTCTTGAGATGAAATACCTAATTATGTGTTTATCATCAACAACACAGGCTTGTTTAGTTGCTTGATTTGCATTTCAAGATAATTTCTCTGTCTAGTAAAAGCCAACAAGCTTTAATCTGTTTCTGCTGACAGCAGTCTTTCTATCCTCATCAGACTGTCTCTTTCATTTCCACCTCATTTTTCTTCTCCTCGTAATTGCTCTGCCGAAGTCAAAATGCCCTCTAGAAGGCCTGAGCAGTGAAATCTGATTTGTGAAGTTTCAATGAATTTGTGAGTTTGTTTAAAGTTATGGACTCCATGTGCAGCACTTTTAATCTGTATTGGGATGTTTTCACACCTGAAAGTCTGGATCTAGGTCCGAACCAAGGTTTGTCTTTTTGTTACATTGCATACATTTGGTCCAGTTAGTTTTGGTGTCACATTGCAGTTAACAAGCAAGAAAGCACTTTGTATGATATGCCTATACCCCATCATCATCATGATCACCTACATAGACTGCATCTATACATCTTTCGCATTCTATTTAAATGTTGACACCTGCACCAAGAAAAATTCATTGTACCTCTGGTACTTGGCGAATAATGGTTCTTTGTTTTCTACTATTTTCATGGATATTGATAGCCTTCATCAATTTCCTGTAGTTGGTCCAAAAGTCCAAATCTTCAATAAATAAATAAATGGGATTGCTATGGGACTTTTATTTAGTTTACATGTTGACTTATGCTGATTATTCAACCAACACACACACACACACACACACACACACACACACACACACACACATATATATATATATATATATATATATATATATATATATATATATATATATATATATATATATATATACATGCAGTGGGGCCAAAAAGTATTTGGTCAGCCACTGATTTTGGAAGTTCTCCTACTTAGAAAGATGAGAGAGGTCTGTAATTTTCATCATAGGTACACTTCAACTATGAGATAATTTATTTGTAAATTATGGTGGAAAATAAGTATTTGGTCAATAAGAAAAGTTCAACACAATACTTTGTAACATAACCTTTCTTGGCAATGACAGAGGTCAAACATTTCCTGCAAGTCTTCACCAGGTTTGCACACACTGAAGCTGGTATTTTGGCTCATTCCTCCATGCAGATCTCCTCTAGAGCAGTGATGTCTTGGGGCTGTCACTGGGCAACACAGACTTTCATGTCCCTCCACAAATTTTCTAGGCCACTCCAGGACCTTTACAGAACCACTCCTTTGTTGCTTGAGTGGTGTGTTTGGGATCACTGTCACGCTGGAAGGCCCAGCTATGTTCCATCTTCAATACTCTCACTGATGGAAGGAGGTTTTGGCTTAAAATCTCTTGATACATGGCCCCGTACATTCTTCCTTCCAGTTGTCCTGTCCTCTTTGCAGAAAAACAGCTCCAAAGCATGATGCTTCCACCCCCGTGCTTCACAGTAGGTATGGTGTTCTTGGGATGCAACTCAGCATTCTTTTTCCTCCAAACATGGTGAGTGGACTTGAGTACCAAAGAACTCTATTTTGGTCTCATCTGACCACATGACCTTCTCCCATGCCTCCTCTGGTCATTGGTGAACTTGAAATGGG